>CAMPDV010000424.1:0-286123 GCA_946699065.1 Loxodes magnus
CCACTACATCTTTTATTGAATACGATTTCAAAACAAATAAGTTATAAAAACGAAAATTAAATTCCAAAAACCGAATCGAATAACTATTCGTAGAAATAACAAGAAATAATTTTTTTAATTGATTGTTTTAGGAAAGCAACTTTATTTTTATAATCCTTAAAAAACTTAAATGAGATTTAGAGAAAATCATAGAACTAATTCTGCTGGCGGAAAGATTTATTTAATTTCAGGTTTATCAATGCATTAATGCAATTTTTCGACTATAGAAGTTAAAAGTTTTCTTAGCTTCCTGATATCAATGTAACAATTAGTGAACAATAATAATGAATTATAGAAAAGTAAATTTATGTGTTTGGAGGATTTATTCCTAGAGCTAAAACGATAAATAAAATATAAGTTCTTTCTTCAATAAAATAGGAGTGAATAACTTCACCAAGTACTTTACCAACTTCTTCTGCATGCTAAACTGTATAGTTAACAAACAATTCTAGCTTTACTCTTAATTTACTTAGCAGAGGAATAAAAAAACAGCATGCTTTTTATTTAAAATCAGAAAATTTTGTGGAACATGGAGAAAAAACTCTAAGCAAGTGACTTTAGTGATTCTTATACATCTATAATAAAATTAGGAAATTTTATATATAGTTATCAATGGGTGGAGAAATTTAAACTATTTATGTATGATCTTTGAAAAAGAAACTGATAATGTTTTGATGAAGGCTTGTGAACTTAAAAACTTATTAACATTACTAATAATTTAATAATAAAACTCTAATTTCCTTGGATTTTTTCTTTAAATTAATTTTATAATTTTAACCTTCAATTAATACTTGGCAGAATGCTTATGTTTTAAAGTTTTATTATAAATTTTAGGTTGTTAAATTTATAAAATTCATTAATTTTATTAAAATGAATTTAAAGGCTCGTTTATCCTTGCATCACGAGCAATTTAAATATATAATAGTATTTTATATATGTTTAGTTTTTTCTATTAAAATGTAGAAAATCCATAATGATTTCTCATAAGAAATACTCTGAAAATATTATACTCTACAAATATATTAATAATAGATAATTTTAGTTTCAAAGAGAATAAAAATATCTAGCTTTATAGTTTGTTCGTAAATATTTTTAAAATTATTAGTTATATTTTTATTGTATTATTCAAATATATTAATATATTTATTAATAGTCTAAAAGTTTTTAAAGCTACTAATAAAATATCACCTCTATCTTTTTTATTATTTTTACCTATATTTGTTAGTTATTTTTAATGATAATTTAATTTATAAAATAAAACTATAAAATCTTATTTTTTATAAGTAAACTTGATTTAAATATCTTCATTTATTAATAGTCTATAAATCAATAGATAGAAAGTTTTTATTTTTATTTAAACTTTACTTTATAAATTATGACTACTTAATTCCTTCTTCTTTTAGTACATTTTTATGGAGAATACTTAGGCTTTCTAATTCTAAAAATGCTAAGAAATCTCATTTAATTTAAGTGAAGATATTTTCAAATTATTATTTTTTTAATTACACAAACTATCCTACCCTAACCAGTCCCTACAGCTAAAAGTAAAATGTAATAGTTTATTAAATTTTAAAAAGGCATAAACCTTAATAAGTTAGAACATGAAGGATTATTAATAATTTAAAATAATTAAAAAATAAAGCATAGAGTAAATAGCTTATTAATTAACCTTCTTATTAATTACGAAAGAATTTTATAAACAATCAAATATAATAATCCTAAAGAATAAAATGAGAAATTATTAATAATCATAAGTTAGATAAATCATATTAATATTCTAATCTTTTTTATCGTATATCACTAGTATTTTACTATCTAGCTGCAAAAACTATTTTCTTAAGGTATATTAAAGGATGGAGTTAAAAAAAATAAAGTCTACGTGAAATCTTGGAAGTTTTAGATGAAAAAATTAGAATGAAAATACGCAAAAAATTGGACTATAACTTTTGAAGAATACCGATGAAAAAGGATAAAGCTGATTTTTGCTAAGGATTCTTAAACTTTTCTACAAATGAATAAATAAGTTTTAAGTAACAAGTTAAATTAGTATTGTAGTAAAAAGAAAAAGGCAAAATAACTCAAGAAGGACAAGAAACTAATGTAAAACACTAATATAAATGAAGAAATTTATTAGAAATCATGTCATAACAGTGAAATCCAAATGCCTAATAAATTTGGTATTAAAATTGATAGTTAATCTATCAACTATGCTCAAGAAACAGATTTTTTTTTAAATTAAAATATCATAATAGTTTTACATCTAAATTAATTGCAAGATTAAAAAGGTGAAATGATGCAAATAGAGAAATAAAGATAAAAACAACAAAAAATACAATTTTTTATTATTCATAAGTCATCTATAAAAAAGATGCAAAAGCTTCTAATTCAAAAATAATTATTGAAAAAATAATATGAAGAAACAATAAAAATTAATAGAAGTAAATACCGAAAGAGAGAAAGAAGGAATTAAGAGAATTTAAACTGTAATCATTTAGGCTAAGCCTAAATGATTAAATAATAGCAATATTAAAAGAAGACATAGTCCACAAGAGGAATAATCGAGAGTTGAAATAATAAAAAGACTTTAACATTTTTTAATTAGTACTTCCAGAAACTTTGAAGATTGATGGTACATTTATATGGTATCATAAACACTAAACTAAAATTTATCTTTATTATAATTATTAATTTTTTTAATTTAATATAAGCCTTTAAAAGAAAAACATCTAGATACTTTAGACCCAGAGTTGTAAAATATAATTAAAAAATATTGTTAAGTTCTAATTTAATTTAACTTTTATAAATTGATTAAGAATTAAATTATATACGTCAAATAACTCGAGATTGGTAATTCTTAGATTCTATTTTAAACATAATCTATTTTACTTAAATATATATAGTTATTTATATACAGAAGATATGTATCAATTTAGAAAATAAAGCATCTTGCATTATAATAATAGTACTATCTTTTTTAAATTTAAGTGGTGAAATTTCTCAGGTTTATAAAATGTAATAATTTAGGGATTAAACTTAAATTAACTTTTAAATGGCTTAATTTCTAATTAAGTGAGTGCCAATTTTTAAGATTCTAATAAAGTTATAAAAACTTGTTTTTTATATTAGCGGGTTAAACTTATAGAAATCAATGTTTTATTTAGCATACATTTGTATGGTATTATTTTAACAAATTATTAACAAATATTTTTTAGATATATGAATTTACTAAGAGTGATGTCTAATATACTAACTTGCGACCTGTCAATTAAGATAAATAAAAATTAATTTGGTATGTAATTTTATGATAATTTTTTCTGTTTATTTATTAAAGTTAATATCCAGAATAAATGTCTTCCTCTCAGCCAGTTATATTAGTTTAGATTTGAAATTTCGATGATACATTTTGGGCAAGATATGATATTTAATTTTTAGTGTAAATAAAAATTCTATTTATTTAAGTTTTTTATTTACATTTTTATACTCATATTTATAGCATAAATTTTTAATATTATATAATATTGAAATTTAAATAATTTAGAGAGTTCAATGAACATTTATATAGACAAATTATGAATAAAAATAAAAAGTTATCTAAATATAAGAAAATAAGTGATATACATGAAATGTTTATTAAAACTAACATTTTTATTTAAAATGATAACAAGAAAGACATCATAGCTTGGTCCACTGGATTTAAAATTATGAAATTTGGTAGTAAAATGTTTAAGAACCTCTTAAGATTTAAATTACACTAGTAAAGATAATCTTTTTATTTGAAAATTTCTAACATTATAATATACAGTTAGCTAACATATATAAGATAGATAAAAATAAAAATACTTTATGTACCAAAGTATACTTATAATAAAATGGTATATAGCTATTATATTTAAAATAGTTAGGTATATAAATATATATCAATCACTAATAGACTAATAATATTCTATATTTACTCATTTTTATACTATAAGTGTAAATATATTAAATACCTAAAGTGATATAGTATAATTGAACTATTACTTGAATTTTTAATTTTAATAGATTAAATATTACAATCACATTTAATAGTTTGATATTTTAATCATTGCATCATAAAATTTATTTTTCACTTAAAAGCAAATTTAAAAGAAATGTTATTAATCCAAGTAGAAATAGTGAATATTTCAGAACTTTATTCTAACTATTTAAAAAACCTCAATCATTTTATGGAAATAAGGAAGTATTAGTAAGTAATTTTTGGTAATAAGGAATTTGTTATTGTGTATAAGAATTTTAATGCTTATTTCCTAAGATAATTTAATTTTTATTGGTTAGTTTTTAACTATAAAATAAGAAAAAATAAAGAGCATTTTAATATTTTATACTAGAAATTTATTAAATAAATTTGCTAACATTTAGCTTAAAAATTTAAAGAGCTAAGCAAACTTAATAATATAAACCTATAAAAAGTCTAAATTTTAGTTAATAAAATTTAATTATATTGAAAAATAGAAAATAGGCCTTAGGAATTACTTAGCAATAATGAATGCACTATTCAATAGAAAAATTAAACTAAGTGCTTTTCACATATTTTACACAAATATAAAAGTAAAGTTGTAAAGTATGTGCTAAGAAGGTAAAAGCTATAAAATCGAAAAAAAGCTTTGCAAGTTTAAAGTATAAGTAAACTATTTTAGAAATAATTTTTTTATTTTAGTAAGTGTTGTTCTTTCCAAACTAAGCAAAAATATATTGGGGATTAAATAAATATTTTTTAGAAATATAAAGATATTCCTTTATAATACTTTTTCATTCATTTTTTTATTTTTAAGCTTCTATTCTTTTAATAAATCTTTATTGCAGCATTTTATTTAATAAGCTTGGGATCCAAGTCTTACATATAATAGTTCTAAAAGTCTCCTACCTTTTTCAAACTATTCATAAATCAGTTTATTTATCGTTCTATTTTCCTCCAGATATTTTTAAAATCGAAGTTATTAGTTGTTTATTCTACTTACGAATGATATATAAATAGTTAATCTTCGCTACTAACTGTTTTTAGAATTGTAAGTGAGATGAATTAAACATTTATTTCAATGAGAATATTTTAGTATATAAAGTTAAAATATTGTCATAATAATTATTAAAATGAAGTACGACTAAAAATCTCATATCTTAATAGGCATGCCTTCCTTACTTGGAGAAGTTCCTGCTCTTTATTTTTCCAAAGATTGGGGTAAAACAAAAGACTTACCTTCTCTTAGATATTTGCGTTACTTATAAAAAAAATTGTTTAGCGGAAGATTGATTTTTTAAACTAAAAATCAAGAACCTTCTTCGCGGACGGAAACCTAAGTGTAAGACGAATAATGTAGACACGTTTAAAACAAAAAGAATATCAATGCAGTTTGTATTCATTGTCTATATTAGAGATCGAAAGTGGAAAAATTAGCTAAATGTGGGCATAGCGATCGATTTGCGTTTGCCAAAAAAATGTGCATAAGCTGTTATTAGTTTGACAGGAAAAGACTAAAAATACAAGAGAAATGAAAGAAGAAAACACTAGCTCTTCATTATAATTAAAATCAAAACATATCATATCAATAACTTCTTTTAATAAGCATATAAGCTTTATCTTTTGCTTCTAACTGAATTTTAAGGAAATATTTATAAAATAAAATCAACTATCCTTGGACTAACAAACATTAGATCATTTTCTTAATACTAAAAAAAAAAAAGTGAAGCTAAATCTTCTATACATACTTATAAATACATTTATCTAAGTAAGTATCATCTAGTCAATATGGAAAGATAATTTCTTCTTTGGTAATCTCTTTTGAAATCACCGAAGTTAAATATAAATAATCAGATATTTCTAATTTTTAATCTTCTTTAAGTTTTAATTTAATAATATTATATAAAAAATCTTAGATATATTAAAAAAAATTTGCATAAAAAAGGGTTTATTATTATGCTAGGTATTAAATTTCGTTTTAATACTAATTCAAAAATAAATAATAAAATCATTTTACATCTAAAATATTTTCCTTTTATTTTGTTGTAATAATCGAGAAATTAATTTACTAATGATTGAAATATTTAAGATGGAATGATTACGTTAATATTTGTAGTTTATTAATTAAATATTATTTATTAACACTTAATTAAGCATATTATTAGTAAAATTCCCTTGCTTTAGTAATAAAACTTTTATTAAAATTCTTATTAAAGATGTAAAATAGAAATTAGTACATAATTAATATTTAAGAGAGAATTTTAAAAATGCTAGCTATAATCTTTCTGTGAATTATTATAGAGAAAAGATAAATTCTACAAAAGGTATGTGAAATAATGATTTAGATTCTAATATTTAGCTTAATAAACTTAATTTAGTAAAATAGTATAAATTTGTTATATTTTGTTAAGAAATAGAAAATATTAATTTCTGTTATAACTTTAAGAGGAAGAATAAAGTATTACATGGTTGTAGTTTAGTAAATAAATTAATGTAGCTTGGAAATTAATTTTAAAGATATAAATCTTGCATGCATCTTTAATTAATTAATTTAAATTAAATTTTTATACTATTTTATGAACTTTCTGAGCAATTTCTCTTTAAGTATCATTTATATAAAGATATCACTACTTTCATTTACTTTCAATACCGTTCTTTTATTTTCTTTCTGCTTTAAATTCAAATCCTGAAAACTTTACTTTGTAGAAAAATAGTTTAAACCAATAAAAATGCTGCAATTATCTTATTAACAAATGTAAAATATCATGCTGACATGATTTATAGTTTTAAAGAAATATGATGGGTAAACTTATGAAACAAAATAGATTAGATACATATTTAAATTATCATTTCAGTAAGAATTCCAATAAATTTTAGATCTTATTTAAATAGATTAAGATAGAACTGATTGTTAAATGCCTCTTAAGCCAACCCTCAAATAAAAATAATCCAGTCTATTTGATAGAGCCTAATTAATTAGGTAATCATTTTAAGTTTATTCAGAAAAATTATTTAAAAACAAAATGCTTCAAAAGCTTACAGGAAGCTAAAATATTTTCTAAACTAATTCAAAGGAAAAACTTATTCAATACTAAATTAATTGATAGCAAATTTAAGAATACTAAGCTTTTATTAACTAAGATCTATTTTTATTATTGAAATACACTTCTATCTTAAATTTACTTTAAACTACTAAGTTATTAAAATATTATAACTAGTTTAGTCTTTAAATTATTAAGATTTATTAAAGTTTTTATAATAAATCTAACTTATTTAAAAGAAAATAAAAATAAAGAAGATTGCTCTTCATATTGAAAAAATTAAGATTTCTACAAATTAAAGTTCTCTATTTGAGATTTTATAATAATTATATCTATCAAATTTGAAGGAACTTAACTAGAAACTTTTAAACTTTAGAAGTGCTTCTAACTAGAATTCTTGATTTATTTAAGGAAATATCTAAAGATAAGTACAAGTTCATAAATATCTAATTTATTATTAAAGTCTAAATAAATCAAGTTGTTATAATGTATGCAATATGAATGCTTAATAGTTTATTGATTACATTTTTAAAAATAATGCTTTTCTGCTATTATTAACTAAATTTTTAATAGAATGGCAGATAAATTACTTAGAATGCTTCTAGATAAGCTTTTTTAAAATATCTACTTAAACTTTTCATAAAATCCTTACTTTTCATTTCTTTTATAATTTAAGTTACTGAAGGAAATTAATCTTCCATTTAAATTTTATTTCTAAAGCAGATAACTAAAAATAATCAGAAATAAGGATATAAAATTAAGGAATATTCTTTATGTTTAATAATTTAGTTGTAGACATTAATTATTTTCTTACACTAATGTCTAGGACTTTTCATGTCGTTAGTTTAATTTAATTTTATAATTATTCAAATTCCTCGTTTTAAAAGCTGAATAATTAATACTTTTTCATTTACAAATTTAGGTTAAATATTTATTACAAAAATATAAATCATAATTAAGATTTTTTAGTATACAAGTATTTTAAATCAGATCTAATTTCTATTTACCAAAAAAATCCTAACTAAGTCAAATTTAGTCATTAGTTTTATTAATAATCAAAATCATTATAAAATGTCTTCAAGAAGGGCTTTTTATACCACCTTTTCAAAAGGAGAGAAAACCAGAAGCATCTCTTCTTTAAACCATAGTCTTAGCTTCAATTATCTTAACCTTTTTAATTAGTATCAAAAGAGGAGAAAAATAACTGAAATAATATTAGATAGCCAATCTTTTATTCACTCCTTCTAAACAGATAAGTAGATAGTAAAACTCTTAAGAACTTAAACGGAAACAACTCTTAAAAAGCAAAAATAACTGAAGAAAAAATCAGAGAAACAAAATTTACTAAAAATGACGAATTGAGCAAACAGACTATAAAGTTCTTGGAATTAATTATAAATATATCTCTAAAATTATTTTCCATTTAATAAGAATTGTCATGGATTTGGAAAATGAATTGGAATAACTTTAACATGACATCGAACTTCACATTATGGACTCAAATACACACTTCGCCTTATATCTAAGGAGAAGTTCGAAACTAAGATGGAAGAATTGGACGAAGATTTATGAATGATGTAGCAGCAAAGCAAAAAAATACATTTAAGCAAGAGTTCAGAAAATAGAATCAGCTTTGAAATAACCTAAGCAACAAAAAATCTAATAACTCAACTAAGCGACTCCAAAGAAATAGAAAAAGTGCTTATTAAATTAAAAAAATTCAAGAAGAAATGAATCATCTTTAATAGCACACGATAAATCTGGAGAAACTGCAGACAAAGAAAGACAATCTACAAGAAGATTTGAAAAAAAATTACACCTTTCATCCAATATATTATGGGGAAATATGGAGAAGGAAGCTCAATCTGAAGAAGTAACGTTAATCAGCATGTAAATTGATTTTCAACTAGTATCTGAAGACCTGCTTGCAACTTTGAGAGAGAGATCTTTTGAAAAAGAATCTTTCTGTTATGCATATAAAGAAACCATTCAGAAAAAATAGCACGATGAAAGCTTAGTTGCCCTTGGGCGTTCAAAGTTAATAATTATCATTAATTAGTTTTATTATTTGTATAATATTTTTATATCACTCTTATCTTAAAGAAAAATTCTAGCTTAATCTTTAGTTTTTAACAAAGGTTTATTAATTAAAAAATTACTTTTTAGCCTGCAACTTTAAAAATTCTTTATTAATTCCTCAGACAATGAAACTAATCTTATGTTTCCTTAATTTATCTCTACCTAATTCTTCCTAATTAAACTACTCTCAACCTTTAATTCTGATTTTTAATAAAATATAAAATTTAAATTAGTTTAATCTTTGTTATTTCTGCTTTTACTAAAGCATTGCTGTATAATAAATTTAATAATAAGTATTATATGATTAGCTTTTATATGCAAATACAGTATGAGTATTACTGAATAATTATAATAATTACCATTAAATTTATAAATTAAAGTCCTTATTTCTCTCTCATTTTATAAAATCTTTGAATATAAGAAAAAGCATAAATAGATGAATATTATGAGCCTACTTTGATTAAATAAGTTATTTTTTAGTTGGTTTACTTATTATTTTAATGCTTAAAATATCTTATAATTATTAGATACATGAAGGCAGTTTAAATTATATTTGAATGTGGTAGATTTATTTTTATGTTTCTTAAAATTTTCTTAATTAATAATTAAATTTGAACTATAAGGAATGATAAAAGCTTATTTATTGGTATATGAATACATAATATGCAATATAATTAAATTTAGTACCAAACTAAGTTTAGATTGTAATAGTTAAATTATTTATTTTTTATTATCAAATAATACAATCATTTGATATTTGACTCTTTGATTATTGAAAAGGTATCTATAGAGATAAATCCAGTTAATTAATAAAGCTTCTTGATAATTATAATTGACTAATTAAATTTCATAATATTTAGCTACCTTCATAATAATTAGCTCTACTTCATTATTAGATTAGAAAGTTTAATAATTATGCAAAAATTTGGTTTAGTCTGATTTAAATCCTTAAAAGTACTAAGCAATACTAAGTATTTATATTTTTCTATCAGATAGTAAATAATCAGCAGAGTAAGAATTTGCATAATTAATTAAATTTAAGAATGTTTAAATTATATCTAATTATTTCTAGATTGCTTATTTAGTTTAGAAAATCTCTTCTATTTTAATTCATTATTTTTTGCTTCCCAACTTTTAACTCTTTTTTATTAGGCTTTTATTCGCTCGATATTTCAAACAATATAATAATTTTTAAATGAAATAGAAGTCTGATTGCTTACTAAACTGGATAGATCTTAATCTATTTTGTTTCCTATCAATTAATACATTAATAAATTCTCAGTTTTAAACTTTTTTTTCTTCTTTAGTATATTTAAATTTACTAAGCATAAGCTAGAATCCTTTTCTTCACCTGCTTTCGCATTTACTAATCAATAGCTTTGACATCTCTTTTGATAGGTTAGCAAAATTTTTACTAAACTCTAATCTTTTCAACTTAAACCGAAGTTATACTTGAGCTTATCTTTATTATCTTATTACAAAACTTCATAATATAAACTAAGATATTTAATTTATCTTTAAATTAGAGTTTTAGAATATTTTAATATATCATTAAATATTTAGAATTAAACTAAATTTAAAAAGGAATTTTAACTAAAACATTATATTTTTTAAAGTTATTAGTATCCTCTAAAACATTTTTATATCCTAGAAATTATATTATTAGGCTTTACTTTTTTATGTCTTAATTTATTTATTAGATTTTTGCTTCTTTTTGAGCTTTAATTTCAGTTAAAATAGCTTTAAGTTTATATTCTTCCTTATATCTTATTATTTTATGGCTTTACTTTACTCTTAACTACACTGGCTATATAAAGCTTTGATATTTAATTTAAAAGATTTGATATTTTTGATTATCTAGAAATAAAGATAAATTAATATTTTATTTTAGAAGATGTAAGAAAGCTTATTTAATTAAACAAAGACTTTACAACTCTGCTTTTTACAGCTTGGCTTTACTATATAGTAGCTATTTATTTTACATACCTTTATTTAGATGTCCAATTGCTAAATTTTGTCTTGCTAATTTTTTATTTGAAAGTGAGTTCTGATTTATCAGTGTATTTCTATTTTTATGTTATAGTTGTAAGGCTTCTACTTGTTTATTTTCTGTCTGATCATCTTCAAATATTTCTTACTCAGTTATTCTGCTTAATTCTACAGTACTCTTAGCGTCTCATTTTCTACATTCTTTACTATTTAATTTCCCATACCATGCTAACTATCTTCCACTAACTAAGTTTATTCACTTATATGAATTGTAAAGAATAACAATAGGCATATAACTAAAAACCAAATAGGTTTGTTTATAGTTATTATAAGCAGAGGTAATATTATTTAGATAGACTTGCTTTACTTAAATTAAATCTCTTAAATAGAAATAAAAAAGTGATTAATAAGTCTGCTATTCAAAGTAAATTAAATTTAAACTGAATATTTCTCTGCTAGAAGGTAATCTAATTATAATGTAAAGGGTTTAGTGCTTTAAATTATTTTTTAGGACTATAGACTGCATATTTTATTAATATAAATCTAATTAATTAAAGTATAAAAGAATGCTGAGTCTATAGCAATGAAATGATGGATACGAGTATGCTAAAACTTTCATATTTGAAAAAGAAAAAAATAATAAAGTGATAAATAATAATAAATAAATAAATAAATTTGATTATAGAGCGAGTAGCACTCTCGTTGGTGCGCAGCTCTTTAAAAAAAAATGTTTCATACTGACAAGAATGTTTATTACTGATAAAATTATCAGATAATGGTAGACCTTGTTCAATACTGGTATAATTATTCAGTACTGATAAAAATGTTCAATACTGATATAATTTCAGAATACTCGTAATCTTTAATACTTGTTGGAGGTCCAAAGACATGGCAGGATTGTGTCTCATTGCATCACCAAAGCAGAGGACGACATGTGTCAATTATGGGTACTTAAATTCCCCACCTCTGATGAAGCTCGCAATATTATTTCTTTTTCGTTCCAGTATTAAAAATAAACGAAGCCAAGTCAAGCCAGTGTCGAAGGTCTAAGAATCTTATGTCTCGAGGCCAAACAAAAGCAGAGGAAGACATAATGTCGATTATGGGTACTTAACTTCCCCAACCTCTGATGAAGATGACCTTGTTGTTCACCTTCGAACAACTATGGCGATTTTAAAAAAATATATGATAAAGATCTATTATATCAAGACTGGCTGTGATTTAAGAAAAAGTAAGTTATGAAGAATATTTATTTAGGCTTTGAAGTTACCAACAAATAATTTGTTCAGATTGGATTTTCTGACTCCAATTTGATGTATAAATGAAGAAATATAGAATAATTAATTAAGTTAATTAGAATCTATTTCATAATTTTAAAGATAATATTTATTACAATGTTTCTAGTCAAACCACTAAATTAAATGCTTTACTCTAAGCTGATTACTTTATTGTAGAGATATCAAGCTAGATTTTAACTAATAAAGAAAGTCACAGCTACTATTACCATATTTCATAAAAAAGTAGCAAAAATTTAATTTAATTTAATTAGAGCTATAAAAATGAATGAGGTTTTTCTATTAAATAAAAAATAGATTTGTCTTTAAAGCTAATTAGCTAGGTTTTTAATAGCCAATATAGTTTTTATAAATTTAAATTAAACTTGATTAGTTGACTAAATCCTAAAATGATGCAAATGTAATTTAATTATCTTTTAATAATTTTTTAACTTTATTGGATAAAATTATCAGTCACTCTCATACTCTCTAGAATAATTTGAGGTATTTTTAGTTTTTAAATCTTGGTTGTTTATCTTGGTAAAGTTGGCTTAAAGATGTTGAAAAGAATTAGGTTGATTATTGTTAGATATTAGGTAAATTTGATTTATTTGGTATAATAGTTTGAATAGAGGAAAATTATAAATAATAAGGTACTAAATATTTATTATAATTAGATTAGTAATTTTAAGTTATAATTCTAACACTTAACTAAAATATGATTAATTTTAGTAGAGTTTTATACTAAAGAATAAATAGCTTTATTTATACAAACTCTCTAATTTACAGAGATTTAGTCTATAAGATTTTAATGCTTAATGATAGATGTTATAGCGTAAATCTTCTATTAAATGTATTTAAATTACATTGAAATAGATTGTAAGATTGTTTGATATAGTCATAATTATTTCATCTAATACTGCTGACAAGACTAAATTTAAGTAGCTAAACTAAGTATATTAAATTTGTTTTTAGCTTTGTTGTCTGCTATTTATTTTAGATATTGTATAAAAATATTTATAAAGATAGAATTTTAAAATAATCATTAAATTAAACTTACCTAAAGTTATTTCTTTGAACTTATTCTATTATATAATCCTCTATTTCTTGATAAGTGTGTAGACAATCACAGGATAATTTGCTTATTAATAATCTTCATATATCTCTAGATTATTTATAGGTGTTTTTTATTATTTTATCTTCAAGTCAGAATATGTGGATAATATGTTCGCATTATAGGTTTATCAAGAATGAACTTTAAAATTCTTCTTAGTATACTACACATATTTTTAATTATTCTTCCTGCTGGAATGATATTCATTTAAATTAATTACTAGGATATTTGATAGAGTTTCTGTAGATAAAGCTATGCAAGATCAGAAAGGTTTAAATTGGTTTAAAGGACTGTTATTTAAAATGATCTCTATTTGTATAAAAATGACTATATTATGCATATTAAGGTTGATAGAAATAACTAAATAATAGGTTTATAATAATTGGTAAATCTTAGGATTGAATAAGAGTACAAATATATGAAGCATTTATAAATAAATAATTCTAAAATTAATAGCAATATTAAATTTTAAACTTCATTCATAAAATTAAATAAATATTTTAATAAGTATTCCATATATTAAACTAATTATGTAAGTTTAGCAAAATACATTTCTATCATCTTTAAAATAATAACATATTTAATTACTCTTACCTAAATTTCAATTATAACTAATATCATTTTACTATTTTCACAGACTCAACTCTTTTTAACTTACAAACCTTATCATATGTATACTATAATTATACAAATTTACTACTTTCAACTCTATAAAAACATCAAAACCACAAGGTCCCAGTCCAGCCCAAAACCTCTGCATCTGCAGTCCAATGCTCTACTACTGAGCTACTTGTCCTTATTATAATTACTATCTTTATTAACTTAAATAGAAACAATATTCGAGAAAATTAAGAGTAGTACTCATAAAAAATGTATCTAAATTAAAAGATAAGCAAATATATAAAAAACTTAATAAGAACATAATAAATATACTAAAATATAAAAGGAAAATGGTTAACCACTAAAAACAAAGAAAATTAAAAGTTAAAAGTGACAATGAAAGAATGAGCAAACATTAGAAGGAAGTAAAAGAAATAGATGAAGAAGAAATACTTCAAGATGTTTGATGAAATGGTGTTAAAAGCAAATTTATTTTTATATGAAATATAGTAAAAACATATTAAATTTATTTATCTATTATTTACACTAAAAGCAAAGATTGTTAAAGTTAATAGTCTTATTTATCACTAGCAGTATCTTTCTTTCTGTATTAAATAAATAATAAGCTAGGAATAGCTTTAAAGATTATTTTATTAAATTAAATATTTATATTAATTTACGTTATCATATATTCATAGTAATAAGTGTTAATTACCTATATTATTTTAAATCTTAAACTTAAATATATACAAACTTTTTCTCGAATATTAGTAAACTAAACTTATAAAGTTGAATTTATTATAAAGTCTTTAAATATAAATATTATATCAAAGTAAACTTTTAATTAGAAGTATCAAAATTAATTTAATATAAAAATTAGAGAAAAAAAGCTTTTATTTAAAAGTTAAAAGTTAAAAAGCTTTGTTAAAGCCTTAGTGGTCAGCCATCTGACCTATTCTATCAGCTTGTCTCCATTAGTTTGCCATGAATTCCTACTAGGCTTAGTTAGGCGGTATAGCACTTCATTAGTGCACCATCCTTTAATATTCTGAATAGTTTTAGTCTTGCATGTAGCGTTCCTAATTATTTTTCCAAAGATTAAGATTTTAATTAAGAAATTTTTTCTATAAATTTTTCCGTTTTATGTTGGATATATCCTAAATAGTTTTTAAAAAATATCTTATATTCTTTCTCCAAATTTCGCTAAGTTAATAACAGTATTTTCATTAGTGTTATTTAATGCACACGTACCATTTTATTCTTCTTTTAAACTATTAATCCTGTAGCACTTATTTAATTTAAATTTACTAGTTATTTTAAATTAATGTTTACTGTTTATTTTAATTTGAGGCTTCATTTTCTATTTCCATAGGATCTGATTGATTCTGTTAAAAACGAAAATGGCGTTACCTGAATTTATTATTAAATTTAAAGAATTATTTGTTCCAATTTTTTTCAATTTCTTATGGTGATTAATATTGTTTCTCAAGCAAAGACGTTATTAATTTTTCTACATTATCAGTGGGGCATCTATTTTCGAACATAAACTCTTTTAATGATTTAGATAATATTTCTATTTGAGCTTGTGTTGGAAGTTTTTTTAATTCTGGATTTCCAAGTGGTTAATGTTCGTTATATCAATCATATTTCTAACTTTCACTCATTATAATTATTTCGCTTTTTTATTTTTTAGAGAATTTTCCTGTTTAAGTGTTTTGTTCAAAGTTCTGTTATTTCTAGAAGCCATTTTATATTATTAAATAATTTCTTATTTTTTTTACTTATTTTTGTACTTATTTTTCTTGATATTTTATATTAGAACTAAGAAACTAAAATTGAAAATTTGAGGGATTTAATTAAATTATTTACCAATCTCTTCCAATTGATATCCCATTTTCGATTATATATTATTTATTGCATCTTTTATAGATGGAAATTAAAAGTTTAGTTTTTCGCCTATTTTTTATAGTATTTATTCTAATTTTTCAACCTTTAATCTTGTTGTTTAATTCATATTATATATTTAATATTCTATACTGGATTTATTATATACAGGATTTCTGAAATTATAGTCCTTTTTTTATTAAAGTGATTTAATTATTCAATTAAATTAGATTATTATATTTATTTTTTTAGGCATTTAATGAGAGAAATCTGTTATTTCTTTAGTGTCATTTTATAATATATTAATAATTTTGAAATGTATAATAATTTCTTTTAATTAAATATGCTAAGTTTAATAAGTAATAGATAAGAAACTATTAGTATTTTTTAAACCAGAACTCAAGCTTAGAACTTTCAAAATTAATAATAAAATTGTCAATACCTAGTTGCATTCCCTCATTATAAATGTAGATAGAATGATACATTTAATCATATAATTAACTTACGTATTATAATAATTTGAAGAGATTACTTCAACAAAAGGTTTGAAACCTCGATTAAAGGATGTTGATACTCTATTATTAAATGTATATTAATCAATTTTACAGAAAGTAAGTAGAATATTCGAACATTCAAATCTAGATTTTTCATAAATTACTATTTTCTTACAGAATTAAACTACTCTATTAAGAGAAAATTATAAAGAGCATATAAATTTAGATATAAGACAAAGAGAAGAGAATTTGATGAATTTTTTCTAAAGAAAATAAAATTTTCTTAATTAAGAAACGATTTTGAGAATTAAATAATCCAAAAATGTTTCAAGTTCATCATTAAAAATTTTCATCTTAAGCCAAAAAATAATAGCATTTTCTTAAATTTCTAGAAAAAATTATAATATTTAAATAAAAATAATTCAGATAAAAATAAACTGTTAAATTTAATATTTTCATATCTTTCTTTTTTAAGATGTTAAAAAATCATTCATTAATATTAATTTAGTTCGCTCTTCGATCTAAAATAAAAGTTGTTTGGTTTTATAATCAGCTCATCTCCTAATTTCTCCCTATCTTGCATTTAATCTTAATCTTGTTTCTTTCAGATTTTTCCAGTTCATGAAAGGTAAAATTTAGTAACCCTATCTTTTTATTTCAAGAAGTTAATATTTCATCAGCTGTTATTTCTTATTCTTTTTGTCATAGAGATTTCCGTCACAATTATTTCGTTCTATTGCAAATGTAGCATTTTTTTCTTGGTCTATGAAGCGTTCTTTATTGTCTTTCTATTTTTATAGGGATTTTTTTTGAAGTCTTCTGCAAATTTTCTTCAATTGGAGTCTTGAATCTAATATTACTCAATTTTTCTCGTCTTGCTCTCTCATAATGTAAATATCATTCTCTAATCCTGTCATTCGTTCATAGACTTTTGCTTTAGTTTTTTGGTCTACCATATGAACTTCATCTTCATGGTTTATTATGTCTTTACTTATTTCGAATATTTTTCCTTCTATGAGTTTAAATCCTCTTTAAGTTTTTTAGTTTTTAATAAGGTTTTAAATTAGTTGCTTCATTTATTAAGTGTTCATTTGTTCTATTTCAATATTATATAAATAAAAGATATCAGGGCATATTGAATTATCGTATTTTACCTTCTTAATTTATTTCTTATTTATTTATTACTACTTTTAGTTATTCCGTTGAGTGATCTCATTTTTAGTTTTTAATGGAAATGTTAAGAATTGTGTAAACTTTTCAATTCTGAATTTTTTTCTTTTGATCTTCTCTTCTTGTTAATTGTTGGTATGAAGAGGGCTTGATTTGCTGATGTCAAAGATGTGGTAAAAGAAAGTACTTCTGGTTTTCTCTCCTGCTCTGAGGAGGAGGTATAAAAACCCATATTGAATTTTATTTTTTTTAAAGCATAAAAATTAAATAGTAGAAAGGCTAATATAAAAAGTAATTTAGACAATCGTTTATTTATATCTACTTAGATATAAAATAAAAAACTATTAATTTTAATTGAAATGTAAAATACTCAGTGATTCTACATTTAGTGAAAATAATTATAGAGTATTAATATTAAGAAAAATAGATACAAATAACAAATCTTAAAATAAATAATATAAAAATTGCTTATAATTGTTCATATCTTAAAAATGTCTATAGCATTAACAAAAATAACTCTTTTTAATTTATATATTAAAATTATTTTTAAGGGGTAAAAGTCTTTTATATATCATAAAATAAATAAAAAAACTTTAAAAAACCTTAAAAAATTAAAACAAATTCCAAATAAAAGATAGCATTTAAATGTATATGAAAAGCTCAAAAAACCTTAATGAAATAAATATTTTTTCATTTAAATTGAAATTGAAAATTAAATATCATACCTTTCTCTAAGCGTACCAACACATTCCTAGTCAAAGCCAGTATAACTGGTTGCGAGGAATATACCTATTCCGGATGTCAACCTTGTTGAATAAACAGACCTTAATTTAATCTTTTATATGTTTAAAACTCTACTCATAAGCTTAATACAAGTTAGTTAATACTGCTAATATTATTTAAAAGATATTAAAATCTTTAATAACAGGCTTTTTATTAAGGATATTTAAGCAAGAAAGGATATATTTAATACGTTAATTATTTTAAAAATAAATGCTTTATAGTAATTATTTTATCTCTCATATAAATAAAATTAAAAAATACTCTTACAAATATAATATATATTAGTATTTTAATAAAAAGCTTACTTATAAATATATAACTATAAAGTAAAATTAGTTTTTTCTTATTATTTTTAAAGTTTCTTTTAATAATAAAGTATATTAGCTCTTAAATTAGTTTAAAATGTACTATTTTATTATAAATATAATGAAATATAGTTTTAACATTTTAGATATTTTTGTATTTATTAAAGATTGTTAATAATTTCTGCTTCATATCTAAAATAGTATTTTATAGATAATAAATTTTTAAACTAAATAAATGTTTTAGTTTTTAATTGTTTATATAATCATTTAGCAATATAGATTTTTATTAAGATTTTTATCTGTTTTACTTCATAGAAAGAAAGAGATTTCTTATATTATTAATTTTTTATTTTATTATTATTAAAATTTGTTTTACTTAGATTATTAAATTTAAATTTTTACTTTTAAATTTATTTAATAATGTTTTAAATTATAATATAAGGATAATAAGAGAGTTATTTCCTCATAAAGCATACGCAAATTGTTAAATTATTATATTTTATAAAATTTTCTAAAACTAAGTATTACAGCAAAATATCTAGTTTATTTTCATAAATTCCTTTACTTGTTAAGAAATATGGAAATTATCCAAACTTTCGCTTTTAAATTTCCAAATATTTGACTATTGCTCCTTCAACTAATTTATTAATTGAATATGATTTTAAGACAAAATAAATCAGAACTTAATTAAAGGAATTTCCAAAAACCTAATCAAATAACGATTATGTAGAAGTTAGTAAAGAAAGAAATTTTGGTTGTTTCAGGTAAGAAGTTTTACTTTTACAATCATTAAAATACTTAAATTAAATTAAATTAATTTAAGATAGAATCACAGAACTAATTCCTCTGCTGGAAAAACTTTCTTATTTCAGGTCAATCGTTAAAAGGTTGCGAATTTTTCGATTATAGAAGCTAAAAATTTTAATAGCTTCCTAGCAGTATTTGAGCAAAGACAATAACTTATAGAAAAATAAATTTATATACTTGGAGGATTTATTCATGAACTAATGAGACAGATAAAATTTAAGTTCTTTCTTTAATAAAGTAGGAATTAATTTCTTCACCGAATACTTTACCAACTAAATCTCCGTACTAAACAGTATAGTTAAAAAACAACTCTTGCTTTATTTTTAATATACTAGATATAGGAATATAAAAATCCTATGTTTTTGATTTAAGTTCAGAAAAATTTGTAGAGCACGGAGAAAAACTCTATTCAAGTAGTTTTTTGATCCTTACACTTCAGCAATAAAGTTAGGAAATTTTATATATAGTAATCAATGGGTGGAAAAATTTAACTTTTTATGTACGATCTTATATACAAAAACTGAGAATGCTTAGGTAATTGCAATTGAATTTAAAAACTTATTAACTATTATATTTCTCTTACTAATAAAATTCTTATTCTCTAGGTTTTTATACTTAAAATTATATTTGATAACTCATTCTTTTAAGTTTATCTTGATACAATGCTTATGTTTTATCTTTTTATATCATCAAAGTTACAGAGTCTTTAATTATTTTTATTTGAATAAAATTCTCTTTTTTATTAATAAAATTTAAAATTAAAGCGAATTAGCACTTATTGTTAAGAATATCTCTTTGTAGGTTATTTTTGATGTAAATTGAAGTAAATATTAATTTAATAATAATAATCTTTAAAGTTACTCCTAGGTTATTATTTATTTAATCAAGAAAGATACTTGTAGTGTAAAATAAGACAATTAACTTTAAGAATCTTTGCTTTTAGTGCTTATTTATTTTTCTTTTATATTTTAGTATATTTATTATGTTATTATTCAGTTTTTTATATACTTGCTTATCTTTTAATTTAGATACCTTAGGGCCTTTTTTATGAGTACTACTCTTCATTTCCTCGAATTCTGCTTCTATTTAAGTTAATAAAGATAGTTAGTATAATAAGGACAAGTAGCTCAGTAGTAGAGCATTGGACTGCAGATCCAGAGGTCGCGGGTTCGACTCCCACCTTGTCCTTTTTATCTAAAATTTAATTTAATTTAAATTTGAAAAGAGAAAGTATAATTATTCTAGCAATACATATGAATAAATAAGTTTTCTAAGATAAAAAATTAGAATTTACGAAAATATTTTTGTATCTAAATTAAAATGAAAAAATTATAAATATTTCTTATAATTTAAATTTTATTTAAGTTAAAGAGTAAATTAAATTTAATTTAATTTAATGTTTGCCTTTCAGCTTAATAAAATGATTTTTTTATGATATCACTCTCCTTCTTAAACTCTTTGGTCTTCATTATTGTTATGGTTTGACTTTATTTTTTTATTGCTTTGTTTCTCTTCTTCTTTAATCTTTGTTCATATTAAAAATAATTATTTTAATGCTTCTTTTTTCTCATATTACTAATGGATTTAGTTTTCGCTTATTCATTCCTAAAATCAAATTATTTGTTAATGTTTTTGTTTTATTATAAACCATGTTTTTTTATCTTAAGATAAATATCTTCTAATAGTTATTTATTATTTTTTGTTTCTTAATTTATTAAAAGTTGATTATATTCTAGCATCTCTTTCAAGTTTTTTTCTATTTTTTATTAATATAATTTTTTATTTTAAATTTATTCTTTCCTTCTTTTCAGATTTATGTTTGTGCTTAGATTTTATAATGTTTCTTGTATCTGAAGACTGTTTTATTATATATATAAAATGGATGTCGGCCGCATCAGTCAAACTAGTAGGTAATCTGGTGCAGTGTATACTGCATTGTGAGTAATCTCGCACTAGATGCCACCACGGGGAAGGTTGGATAAGCTCTGTTGAGATGTACCTAACTTACCCCGAGGGTTCTCTCTAGCAGTATGAAAGTTTGACTGACGGTCTTCTAATTACCAACTTAATAACTATCTCTTATTTGGACCTTATTCAAGAAGACTGAAGCATTTGACTCAAGATTTTAGAATAATTTTTAATAAGAAGATTTCCCATTTGGAGAAGCTGATATAGCTCATCGGACCTCTAGAATTTAACAAGAAACATGAGAACATTTTTAAATATTAATATTGAAAGAGCTGCGCGCCATCGAGGTGCTACACGCTCTATAATCATTTTTATTTTTTATTTATATAATTTATCTGTAATATTAGCAATCAAAGATGTGTTCAAATTTTTTTATTACTTACAAATACAAAATATTTACTCTTAATCAATGTGTCTTTCTGAAAGATCAACTCTAAAAAATATTAATTGCGTTCTAAGTCTATAAATTAATTTATATTCTTTTATTAATTCTTTGTTTGTTGTAATATAATTAATTTTTTTTAATGTAGTCTCATTTATATATATATATTACTAAATTAAAAAGTTTAAATTGGAGTTTAGTGAACTTGGAGGACTTTCAACCTCGTGTTCACAAGACCAATTTGATAACCTGGCTGGAACCAGCTCCCTTCAGAACTCTTTCTTCAGTCGCCTTGGATTGTGTACCACTTCGGTTTGTAGATTTGAACTCCTGACAGATAAAATTAGTTACAGAATTCTAGTCTAATCTTATCCTAATATTAATACTATTATTTTTCATATTATTTTCTATTCCAGTACTATTATTTAATTAATTTCAATTTCTAGCATTGTCTATATTTATGTCCAGTTTGTTTGCATACAAAATATCTTGGTTTTATTCCTAATTCATTTCTTGTCTGGACTCCTCGGTAAATTAGTAGCTCCTTCTATGTCCATTGAATCTTGAATTGTCCTAACTTTGAATTCCTACTACTTTTGTTACTTGCTGTTCTCTGCTGCAACAATCCCATTTCCCTGAAGAAAGTGTTTTGCTCTCAATTGTAGACTTCCCAGAAGCTTTCTTTCCATTCCTTGAGCTCAGTAACTTGATTTTTTAGAGCTCTATTCTCTAATCGTAGCCTCTTTACTTCTTCCTTCAGGTCAGAGAATGCGACTAAAATTTATGCCTGTTCTTCCTGAAATTTTGGCATCGCAAACTCTCCCACGACTGATGCTTCTTGCGTCTCCAGCATCTTTCTAGGTCCTTCCTCTTCAGTTGGTATCATCGGGGTAGCCTTTTGGCGCTTTTGTCCCATCTTTTAGGTTGGTCTGGAAGTTACTAGTTGAGTCTATTATTCATGAAGGTTTTGAGAAGAAGATTATTTCTAGGAAGAAGACGTGTTAATGTGAGATGAGGGTTCTTACTTTCTCTCTCTTTTAGGAGGTGGTATAAAAGCCTTACTTGAACCCTTCCACCATTTTTTATTTCTCATTTTTATAATGTTTTTAAATTATTTTTGCTGCTTTCATATTCTATATTGATCTTATTGTCTTCTTGAAATCTTTTTAAGATTTCTTTAGTTTATCATTTTATGTTAAGATCTTTTATTAATTCATTGCTTATTTCATAGAATTTTCAATTATTTAATGTTTTTTTATATTTTGAGTTCCATTTTTTACTCTTTTGAAAAGTTATTAGATTTTGTATCTTATCTGCTTTTTTCTTTTTCTCGATCATTCCTGAATTAATCTTATAACTTCTTAGAGAATTAAAAATATCCTATGCTGTCGAATCTTCAATCTTATATAGTTAAAATGTATATATAATATTTCTCTAAATGAAACTTGCAATTTTTTAAGAATTTCTTGACCCTATCTTTGTGCTATTTAAAACTACATTTTTCATTTTATATCTCTTACTTAAATCTATGTGGGGTGTATTATGCGACTGTTTGTCTTATAAAAGGCGTAGGAGTCATCAATTGAAGTAGCTAGCTAAACTTAAGTAAGAAGACTTTTAATTTTTTTATATTATGGTTACTTAATAAAAGGACTATTTGAAGTCTTTAAGAAATAACTTAAGAAAAAAAGCCTTAGTGCTTTGATTTTTTATCCTAATAAATAGGAACATGTATGAAGGTATAGAAGTAATAACATTTTTTTAAGTATCTCTGTATATAAATAAATTTATTGATGATAAAAGATTTGATTAGGTTGGTTAATTTCATAGTTTGATAGTAACTTTTGTTTTAGAGCTTTATAGACTTTAAACAGAATTTAAAATTAAACTCTATAGATAAGTTTGGTAAACACTATAAATATAAGTGTGTAATAATAAAGATAATTAACTAATTTCTAACTATATATAATAAAGCTCTAGAATATTATAGACACTTAAAAGTCTATCTAGCAGCTTATAAGATTAGTACTATAAAACGTTAAAGGGAACAAATCAAAAAGTTGCTATCAATATTTTAAGTATCTATTACACACTCTATTGATGAAGGATAGAAGACTTTACAACAAGTATTTTGAAGATATATATGTATAGAGTTTAACATTTTAAATATCATTTATCAAATTACCTAAGTAGTAAAATACAAGTTAGAACGTTAAAGATATTTAGTGATATACATTAATATTCCATGTGTTAGAAGATAGAAAACTATGTCAAACATTTATAGGAAAATACTTAGGTCTTCTAAAGAAGTTTATTTAGACATTTAGCTAAGAAAATCCTCATATAGTTTACATGATATAATTATCAAAAGTTAATAGCCTTTAAAATAGCATACCATAATGGTATACTTTAAAAAAGAGGAATAACTTAATTCTAAATTGTTTATTTTCAGTATATTTCATTTTCTTATATAGGAAGCTTTTTATGTCTTTTATACCCCCTGTGATAGCACTTCAGACATAGTCCTTTAGCATACATAATGCTATCCTAATGAATACACTTTGTGGCCTTCTTTGGCCTTGCTTTGGAGTGATAACAGTTATTACACATTTACTTCGCATAATGTTTCCTATATATATGAGGACACTTCGTTATCTTGTTTTGTTCCAGCTCTTCTTACTCTATTTACTCCTAGCTGGAATATCGTAAAGGTGGAATAGTATCGAGCCATTGATCGTAATTTGGTTAATTAGGCACGTTTTCATTTAGTGGGGGTAGATAAGCGAAGTTTGGTCAGCTATTAGAAAAGTGTAGTTTTTTTTCTCCGTATAGTAGGCTAGGTAAGCCAAATAGAATGGTTGAAGTGAGATCCTCCATATATAATGAAAAAATGTAAAATATTTAAATAAACGGAAAATAAGAAGAAAATTAAAAAGATAAAAGAATCGATAATCTTAGGCAATAAATTTGTAAAAGTATTATTAATTTCTTGTATAGAAAATATGATACTAAAATATAAATTAAGGTTATTGCTACTTTTTATATGCAAAATCTTAGGTCTAAATGTTATTTTTCAGACTGATTATTATTTTTCAGGAGTTAGTATTCCTTATGTTTCTATTTTATGTGTATTATGCGACTGTTTGTCTTATAAAAGGCGTAGGAGTCATCAATTGAAGTAGCTAGCTAAACTTAAGTAAGAAGACTTTTAATTTTTTTATATTATGGTTACTTAATAAAAGGACTATTTGAAGTCTTTAAGAAATAACTTAAGAAAAAAAGCCTTAGTGCTTTGATTTTTTATCCTAATAAATAGGAACATATATGAAGGTATAGAAGTAATAACATTTTTTTAAGTATCTCTGTATATAAATAAATTTATTGATGATAAAAGATTTGATTAGGTTGGTTAATTTCATAGTTTGATAGTAACTTTTGTTTTAGAGCTTTATAGACTTTAAACAGAATTTAAAATTAAACTCTATAGATAAGTTTGGTAAACGCTATAAATATAAGTGTGTAATAATAAAGATAATTAACTAATTTCTAACTATATATAATAAAGCTCTAGAATATATTCCGAGCAGTATTCTAGTTTTTACATTATAAAAAATCTGAATAAGTTTTTTAACTTATTTTGTTATATTTCGTTATAGTTTTTGAAGATATACGATTAGAATATAAATATCAATTATTAAAATTTCTTTAAGAGCTACTCTTCTGAACCTTTTTTTCATAAGTTTTTTTATTTGATATCCTAGGTATTAAATTTTTTTTTTCTATTGCATTTTTTTCCCTAATGGAAAAAGTTTAATCTCTTTTTCTTTGCGTTTTATTCTTGATTATTTGAATAAATTCACATTTCTCCGTGTTAATATTAAGTCTTATTAATTTTAAAATTTTTTCACTTTCGTTTAATAAAATTTACATATTTTTTTGGTTTTATCATATTAGTACTAAATCGTCTGCTCAAGCAAGTTTAACATTATAAATTTTTTAATTTTATGGCCTAGATTTTCATATTTATCTAAATATCTGAGACTATATCATAGTATATTATTGCTAATAGTGGTCCATTTGAGCTACCTTGTAAGACTCCATTTACTTGCCGAATTTTTCTTGTTATTTCTTCATCAAGATAGAAGTGTATTTATACTTTTTATTAAGTATCTTTTTTTATATCAATTTTATTTTACGAAATGTTTAATCTTTTCATCTGATCAAATAAAAATTCACGATTTATTGTATCGAACATTTTTTCTACATCAATCAATGTGATAAATAAGTTTTCATTTTTTTTCTTTTTATTTTTATAGTTTTTTATTTGTTTTAGTTATCATATATTATTAGCCGTTTACATCTTTTTTATAAATCCTTTTTAATCTTTATTTAATATGTCTTAATCTTATATTTCTTAATATAATTGGTTAGTTATTAGTTTATCAAATATTTTTTAAATTACGTTTATGATTGCTATTGGTTGGTAATTTTTTCAGTTTTGTTTGTTTCCTTTTTTGTGGAGCATTATTATTTTAACTTTGTTCATATTTTTAGGTAATTGTAATTACTTCTAACAATTTTAGAAAAATTTGCATAGTATTTATCATAGTTCGTGAGATGCGTTTTTTATTAATTCATTTGATATTGAATCGAATCCTTAAGCCTTATTGTTAGGAAAAATCTTATTACATCTCATACTTATTAATATAAAATATTTTCTCATTTTTTATTTTCTTTTAATCTTTATTTAAAATTTGTTCCATAAATTTTGTCAATTTCTTTGTTAATTTTTTTATTTTAGTTTAAAGAAAGGTTTTATTATTTATTAAATACATTTTTTTCCCAATTTTGAATGAATTCTTCTTATTACATTTAAGTTAGGTTTATTTTTGTTCCTTTTTTGGGTTTAAAATCTTTTTGGCTTAATTTACCATTTCTTGATTATTACCATTTAGAAATATTTATTAATCATTTTTATTTTTCTGTTATTCTTCTTTTTGCATTTTAGTATATTTGTTTTTTTCTTTTAAATATTTCTTTTTAAGTTTTAATATTTAATCATTATTTCTATTAAATTAATTTATTTCTTACATATACAAGTTTCTAGCTTTATTTTTTCTCAGCATCTACTAGTATTATTTTTAAGTTTTTTAACCTCTTATTGTCTTTTGATTCCTACACTATTGAATGTTGAAATATGAATTAGATTTATAATAAATTCGTATTATTCTTCTAGATTTTTTTCATCAATAAATTAATTAAAAATTAATATGTCCCTCTATATTCTTCTTTATACGATTACATTCAAATATTTTATTTTAATTTATTCAATTTATAACTTATTTTAAATTATTTGAACTTGTCATTTTATTAGATAATTTTTTATCTAATTTAAGTTTATGTTATAAGTAAAAAATTATCTGTTGTTAGCCCCACTTTTTCTTAAACTAAAAATATGAAGTTTTCTTATTGACCGTTGTTTTAACTTGTGAATATATAATCAATTATTTATCTTTGTTTTGTTTATTTAATTATATGAGTATTTTATTTTTCTTCATTTATATCTATTAAATCAAAAGTTCGCACAAATTGTTAAAGAAGTTCATCTACGTATTTTATATCTTCTTATTTGTTTAAATGAGCATTAAAATCTCCACATATAATTATTTTGTTATCCTTAAATTAGTCTAATATCTATCCTAGTTCTTAATAATAATAATAATTTACTAAATTAAAGTGTTAGTATCTCCAGGAATTTTAAACCCCTTCAATACATACCTCCAGAGTTCGTTCCTTGAAGTTAAAAATAAAAGTTCGGGACTCCCAGTTTTTTTGGAGTTCTGGCACTCACTTGAAAAAGCCTCCTTCTAAATATTCTTCCATCCTTGTCTACATAAATTCTTGACAGTTCTCTCCAAATCTCTTCACTGTTTCTTCTCTGTTTATCCAAATTTATCTTGCATCTCTTGTATGTGTGGAATCTTGATTTGCACAGGTAGCATAGCTTGACGATCCTTCTGGGAGGAGTTATCTCTATGGATTTTGTGTATTCTAGTTCCATTTTATTTTCATCTAAGGTTAAATTCTTTTTCTCCCAAAAGTTTCACTTCGATTTCCTGTTTCATTAATCTTTCTTCATTGTTTTAACTTTTCTATAATAATTTTTGTTTTTCTTTCTTTAATATTTAAACTTCTTCTTATAGGTTACGGATAGATTTCATAAGTTATTCTATTATTAGCTATTCATCATTTTTCTATTTCTACATTATTTTTTAGTTATCACTTTTCATGTAGTTGCTTGATCGTGGCTATGGGATTAAAAAGTCTCGCTTGCTTTAGTCAGTTTCTGTTGGTTTTATTTCTTATTCAATTTAAGATTATCTTTATTTTTCTAAATTTGGGGGTTAAAGAGCCTAAGAAAATTATTATGTTATTAAAGAAGACGTGGTAGAAGAAGAATTAGAAGTCTCTGGTTTTTTTCTTTTTTATATGGAGCTGGAAAAAAACCTTTCTTGAGACTTTCTGCCATTTTTTATATAATTATCCTAGTTCTTAATAACAATTATATATTAGTTCCACTCAGTGATTATTAGTTGGCATATAGGTATTGATTATGATTAATTCATTTAATTTGAAGGCTTATATCCTGTTATAATTATGCTATATTTGAATTTCTTCAACTTTATTTTCATTTTAAAAAAAAAGCAAATAACCCTTCTTTTTTTCCAGTTCCTTATAAGAAATATTATTTGAAGTTTTTGTTTAATATTCCATATTCTTTAGTAGTTTAAGTTTCTTGAAGCATTAAAATGTCCAGGTTGTTTTCTTATATTAGATTATTTATTTTTTATCTTTTATTAAAGTATCCTCCATGTATATTTATAGATCCAATTCTTTATATTTTTTCTTATTCTTCTATATAGTATGAGTTAATTCCATTTCCTTCTCAATTTTCCAGTTGTTGTAAAAATTGGTGAAGATCTTTTAGTTAATTAAAGTTCTGATATATTTAGTTATATTATCTATCTTTAATTAAATTACATTTATTAAAATTTTATAGTTTTTTCTAATTCTCATAGTTTTATTATACATATTACTAGTAGAGATGTGATTAATTTGCTTGATTTCAGAGATAATTTTATGATTAGCTTGCTCCACCTTTTAATCCTCTTGGTTTAATTCAGATTTGGTTTTTCCTTGGATATAATTTTACTTTTAATAAATGTCCTTTTTGTTACGAACTTTTTTAATTCATTTATACTATTCTTATATTCTAGGTATTTTTTTAATATATTTTAGTCTATGTTTAAGTCAATACATTTTTTTTATAGTTGTTATATTAAACAAGCGCTTTTAACTATTTATTAATAGTGAGATTTTATCATCAT
Organism: Loxodes magnus; assembly: GCA_946699065.1. Taxonomy (NCBI): domain Eukaryota; phylum Ciliophora; class Karyorelictea; order Loxodida; family Loxodidae; genus Loxodes; species Loxodes magnus. The sequence goes on from CAMPDV010000424.1 coordinate 29,312, forward strand.
CATTATTAATCTGAATTTTATTTTTATGTGTATTTTAGTCTTAATTTTATATACGTGTTAGATTTATTGAAATCTTATGGTATGAATTTTAAGTTTTATTTTATATTTTTTTTAATTTAAATCTTATATTAAAATACTTTTAATAGCTTTTTTGTCTTCTTTTTTTACGTTTATATCAGAATTATTCAAAGTTTTTCTTTAAGTTTTCCAAATTTTCTGTTGATTCTCTTTTCTTTTAGTTATTTTCTTATGAAAATATCTAAAATGTTTCTTATTTGAGAATAAATACATTATCTATAATATTCTATTTATAAATTTAAGTAATTATATTTACTTTTTTCATAGTTAATAAATTATTTCTTATTGTTGTTTACTTTAAGTTGAATTGCTTTAATTCTTTATAATCTTGTTTTTCTTCTAATAATTTGTTTAAATTTCTCTGAAGTTAAATAATTTAGCTTTACTTATCTTCTATTAGTTAATTTTTCTTATTAATTTCAAGATTCCTATCTGTGTATTCTTTAATAATAAATTTGAATAATTAAAAAGATGGTGGGAGCTGAGATTGACCTTCTGAATCATACTTTCTGGTTTTATGGCTAGGAGCAAGTTCCTTTCCTGTCGCTGAGAAAGTCCCTGGTCAAAGTCACCTTTGCAAGGGAACACCTTCCTTTTGATTATCCACTCCTGGTAGAGGCTTGAAGCCTGGCTGCCCATAGCGATGGAGCTCCCTGGCATCTGCTTTTCGAAAGCAACAGGATATCCCCGTTATCCCATGAAGGGAGTGTTGGGGTCGTTAAACTGCAAGAAGTTGCAGTCCAAAACTCTTTAAGTTGAAATTAATTAATTAAAAATAAATTTGATGTCTACCTCTTTTTCTTCCAATTATTTTAAATATTTTTGTTCGATTTCAATAATCTATTCTTACAAAAATTTGTCTTTTTAATTGTTTTTTTAATTTTTTAATTTTAAATATTTTATTAATTTTGATTTTTTTCTAACTCATGTTTTAGATTTTCTTTTTCTATTTTATTTTAGTAATCTGTATTTAAAATTGTTCTTTTTCTATCTCTAAATTAATATTTAGATTTTAGATTCTTACTCTAATAAGTCATTATAATCTATTTATTATGTTCATTTTTCTTACAACACTTTATTATTATCTTTAAATCTTTTTTAGATTTCATTGAGCTCTTATATTTATTTTTCTTGATTATTTATTTATTTTTATAATTTTATTATTTCTTCTGGTTATTTTTTATAGGCATTTTGTTTTTAGATTTTTAGAGGGAAATTATTTATTTTAAGAAAAACTATTAAATATTTTTTTGAGCAATATTGTTTCAATATATTTGACGTCTTTTTTATTTTAGTTAATGAAATTAAATATTTTTAGTTTATTATTATTCATCTTGATTCTTCTTCATTGTTTGTCATATCCTAAAATTAATCAGCTATTTTCATGTTTTAGATTTCCTTATTTTCTTACTATTTCTTAAGGTTATTTTTTCAAACAATTTTATCTAAGAAAGTGGCGATTAATTTTTTTAATATTTTGTTTCTTCTTCCTTCTTTTCTTGCTATATTTAAATATTATTCAATGCTTCTGCTTGCTATCTTATCTTATATTTTATTTTAGTTTAATTTAGTTCTTATAGCATTTTTTGTTCTGGAATTTCTTCTTGTATAACTAAATTATTGTTTAAGAATTTATTAAACTACTTTGCTACTATTAATTTTTTAATTCTTAAAGTTTCGTTGCTGACTGTAAAAATTATTTTATCTAATTCTGATTTTTAAATTTCTATTTGCGTCTAAAACTCTAGACGCTCTTCGATTTCATCTCTTTTTGTCCTTTTGATTTTTTGATTTATTTATTCTATTTTTTATTCTTAAATTCTTCTACAGAAGTTAAATTTGTGTCCCACTTAGTCACAGAATATGCATATTATTTAAGTTTTATGTCTTATAGTGATATTTTAGTGTAGTATTTTATCTCATTCGGTAATTTTAAAATTTCTTGTTCCGTAATTTTGCATATTATTTCTATTATTGGATAGGATTTGATTTCTAGTTGTTTAAAGTTAATTTCCTTTATATTTTCGCTTATAAAAGTTAGAAAGAGATTTAGAATATCATCTAATTTAATTGCATTTGTGTTTGTTATTCTTATTTTATAATAATTGCTATTATATTACTTATAGAATAATTTTTCTTTAATTTTAAATTGAATCAGTTATTTTGGCATATTGGGATCAGCTAGATTAATGTAAAAGAATTGTTTATTATTCATTAGTTCGTTGCTTTTAAAGAATAATAAACAGTTCCCTTTAAAGTTGAACTTCGAGTTACAGAGAACCTCCATTCTATTGATATTTTCAAATATTTTATTAAATATTTCAGTTTCGATTTTCTTTTTAAGAAGATATTAATTTCCCGGATCATTTAAGAATTAAGTTAAAAGTTAATTGGTGCCAATGATTGATTAATAGTTTGTGGTTTATTCATCAAGAAAATTAATTAGTTAAGAAAGAGTTATCCCTTCTTTCAGATAACAGCCAACTTTAATGGCTTAGCTAGGGGGTTGTTGTCAACTGATTTCTAGGGAATTTAATAATCAATTTTTTTACTAATATAAATATTTAATTAAATAGTATAATAGGTTCTATGTATATAGGAAATAAACTTAATTATATTAAAATTTATAATTCAATTTATCAATGAAATATTAACTACCTTTATATTTATATTATTAGTATCTTTTAAAATATTGATTGCTTACTTAATTTCTTAGAAATAGATTAAATATCTAAAGTATAAATAATTTAATTTACTAAATAATTATTTTAGACTAATTTAAATTTTACTTTAGAAATAAATTTAATTTATAGTTTAAACTAAAGGAATAGCCTACTATTATTAAATATTTAATTTAAAATATAACTAAAATAAATTATTTAAAAGAATATTAGATTAATAGCAATTTAGAATATTTAATCTTCTTTATTTTAAATAAAGGAATATGCTAATTATATAACTTTTAACTACTTAGTTTTATGAAGATATCTATCTTATTGTTTAGTCAACTAATATTTTAGATTTAATAGTGGTATTCTTTATTATTACAAAAGAATTAAGCTATTATTATTTTATTCATTTATGCTTAACAGAATTTGCCTTTGCTAAGAGATTAAATAACCCTTTAATTTGTTTTAATTTAATAAGCTTAATAAATTTCCTAACTATTTAAAGATTTTATTCCTTTAAATCTAAAATTATAATGTAAGGGTAATAAGAGAGCTATCTCTTTATAATGCATGTCCAAATCGTTAAATTAATTTATTTGAGAAAACTTTCTAAAAAGAAGTTCTACAGCACATTATCTAGTCTATATAATAAATTCCTTTACTTGTTAAGAAATATGAAATTTGTCCAAACTTATGCTTTTAAATTTCCAAATACTTAACTATCATCCCTTCCACTTCCATTCTTATTGAATATGATTTCAAGACAAAATATATTAAAACTACTTAAAAGTATTTTCCAAAAACAAACTCTAATAGCGATTATGTAGAAGTTAACGAATAAAATAATTATGAACTGATTGTTTCAGGTTAATAGTTTTCTTTTATAATCCTAAAAATACTTAAATTTTTAATGTGAGTTAAAGAAAAAATCACAGAACTAATTCTGCTGGTGGAAAGACATATTTAATTTCAGATTAATCTTTAAAAAGCTGCGAATTTTTCTATTACAGAAGTTAAGAGTTTTCTTAGCTTCCAGATATAAATGTAATAGTTTATGAGCAAGGATAATGACTTATAGGAAAATAAATTTATCAATCGGAGGATTTACTTCAGGAGCTAAAATGATAGATAAAATTTAAGTTCTTTCTTTAATAAAGTAGGAATGAATAACTTCATCAAGCACTTTACCAACTTCTTCTGGTTGCTAAACAGTTAAGTTAACAAAAAATTCTTACTTTATTTTTAATTACTATAAATAAATAAGATTATAGAGCATGTAGCACCTCAATGGTGCGCAGCTCTTTAATAAAGATTTTTAAATTAAAAAAATTATTGCTGAAGTCTTCCACAGTGCTAGCATTCCCTTTTGAATTTGTCTTCTTTAGGGCCGCGATCGGAATATTACCCTAAGAGACCTTAATATCTGGCATCTTTCATCATTAATGCTACTTGATACCTCTTCGATCTTGTCTTCTCTTCTCTTCTCTTCTCTTCTCTTGGCTGGTTCTTCACCTATGGGGTACTTCCTGGTACCAGAGTTTAAGTCAGTTTCAGTTGGAGGATTGCTCCTCTCTATTTATTTATCCTAAATATAAGAATTAAAAAATCTTACGTCTTTGATTTAAACTCAGAAAAAATTGTAGAACACGGAGAAAAATTATAAGCAATTAGATATTCTGATCCTTATATTTCAGCAATAAAGTTGAGAAATTTTATTTATAGTTATCAATGGGTGGGAAATATTAAACTATTTATGTATGATCTTCATTTAAAGAATTGGAAATGTATAGGTGATTGCAATTGAACTTAAAACTTATTAAGAATTATAACTTATTTAATAAAATACTTAGTTTTCTAGTTTCTATACTTAATTAAATAATTGTAAATTTAAGTATAACTTGATATAAGTTTATATTTAAAGATTTGCTATAAAATTAAATTTGATAAGCTTTATTTTCCTTTATTATAATAAAGGTATGAATATATTTAAAGATTTGTAATAACATAGGTAATATAGACTTATTATTATGGATATCTAATAGCAGATTATTATAAACATTTTATTTAATAAAATTATCTTTAAAGTTATTTTAATTTATTTAATAAGATACATGTAATATAATAAGACTATTAACTAAAGAATCTTTGCTTTTAGTGTTTAATTATTATTTTTATTTATGTTTTAGTATATTTATTGAGCTAATTTAAGTTTTTTATATATTTCCTTTTATTTAACTTAGAGTACAATAAAAAAATGTCGAACCTCCGAAAGGGATTCTTTCCAGCTCCAAAGAACTAGGAGGCTGGCGCCTAACAATAGTGTTAGGAAACAAATAAAGCTTAAAAAACCACCCATACTGCGACAACTCCCGCCTCGGAAGAGAAACCGAGGAAATAGGTCAAGTCTATCCTACATCAGGAGGTCTCCAAATTTATCCATACTGGTCAGATGAGCATGGATTAGCTCGTCAAGGTAATGTTAATCCTCCAGGAAGAGGTTATAAAATTACGAAAGGAAAATGAAAAGCTGACTGAGCAGATTTAACACGGGCTTAAGGATACTCTAGACCTTAGAATGGCCAATTAGGAAAGAGAATTCACTGCTCTCTGAAATTATTAAAAAGATCAACTTAGTCAGACGAACTCCTAACTAAAGAAGATTTAGGACTAAAATTAATTCCTTGAAAACATAATATAGAGCCAATAAAGCCAATGGAGTCAGCAGATTCCCTAGCATAATCGAATGGACATTGAAAATGAAAAGATTTACTAAAGGACGATAGTAATATAATAATAGAACTGAAAACCTAAAAAGCGATGATACTTTTGTAAAAATAGTTATCATCTGCAAAAAAATGTAGATAATTTCAATAATTTAAAAGATAATACTGACTTAGAAAAATACAAAGAGCTCAGAGGCTATGATGTGATCGAGAAGGGAGAATTTTCAAGCGTAGAATTACTGTAACGTAGTCAGCTATGGAGCAGGAAAGGCAAGGAAGAGAAACTCAAGACCATTGGTAGAGAAGGACTAAACTTTTAGACCCATTATTTGAACGGCGGATATGATTCTGCTGTTAAACAATATTAAATTAATTTAATTTAATTTAATTTAAATTTAGAGTAATAAGATAAGTAGAATTTATTATATTCTAGAATCTTATTTTTATTTAAGTTAATTTAAGATAGTTAATATAGGAGGGACAAGTAGCTCAGTAGTAGAGCATTGGACTGCAGATCCAGAGGTCGCGGGTTCGACTCCCACCTTGTCCTTTTTACCTTAAATTTGATTTTATTTAAATATAAGTTTTGAAAGTAAAGTATAATGATAAATACATATAATTAAATAAGGTTTCTAAGTTAAAAAATAGTAAATTAATTAGAATTTAGTTAAAGTTAAAGAGTAATTAAGCATAATAATAATTATATTAAAATGTATATTTAGTTTGCTTAGCTTTATTCTAAACTTACATAATTAGTTTTATTTAGAACATAGAATGCTTTAATTAAATACTTAGTTTAAACTAATTTTTGTCTATCAAGTTTAATTTAATGTTAGTAATAATGTTAGAATTATTTATTTAGAAATGCTTAAAATTTTTACTTTTATTCCATCCTAAGATTTAGGAATTATTATAAACCTATTATTTTATTATTTACTCTCAACTATAATATGTTAAATCTAGAAGGAATTACTTTTGTACCAATAGGGATAAATGGAAATGATAGTCCTTCAAGCTAATTTTAAAATTTCTTTATTTTGCATAATTTTATCTACATAAACTAAATAAATACCCTAGTAGATAAATTAAATACAGTTTAAACAGGAAGAAGTAAACTTAAGAATATATGAAGTATAGTAAGAAGAAATGTAAAGTTAATTCTTGATAGAGTATAATGCTAAATATTATTTGCAAATTATATCTTTAAGATAAAATAGTAAAAGATATGCATCGATTATCTAGAAATATATGAAGGGCACAAAAAAGGAAGTTATCCTGTATGTAGTTGCCTTCTCACTTAGACAGAAATGGAGTATTTTAAATAAAAAGATAGAAAAAACTGTTGGTAATAACTTTAGGTAAACTTAATTTAAAATATTATTTATAAATATTTATCTTTATCAAAAAAATTATCCAATATCTCTAAAATTAGCAGACTTGAAGCCTTTAAAATTTAATATGTTAAATTTAATATTGCAAGCATATTTTGATAAAAGTATCATGATTATATCAAGCAATCTTATAAAAGTTTAATTTAATACACTGTAATATAAATACAATTAACTAGAAGGTTTATACTATAGCATTTATAATTAAGGATTAAAATCCTATAGAGTAATTCTCTAAAAGAAGAGTTAAAGAATTTGTATAAATAAAGCTATTTATTCTTTAATATAAAGCTCTTCTAAAATTAATCCAATTTTAGGTAAGATAAGGGATAGAACTATAACTTAAAGATACCAATCTAACTAAATAAATATTTAGAAGCTTATTATTTATAATTTTTCATTATTAACACTATTATATGAAAGAAAATAAATTTGGTTATTTATTATCTGAGGATAATTAAGAAAGCTCTCTTTTTAGATATCGGGAAACTATTTTAGGATGATAAAGAAAAAAGATTTAAAAAGTAAAAATAATTGAAATTATTCTAGAGATAGATATGAACAAAGAAAAGGACTGATAATTTTATCTAATAAAGTTAAAATATTATTAAAAGACAATTTAATTACATTTGCATTCTTTTAGAAATTAGAGATCTTATTAAAATTAAAAATCTAATTGTCCTATAAATTTATAAAAAGTATATTGGTTATTAAAAAGCTAGCTTATTAGCTTTAAAGAGAAGGCAAATTTTTGTTTAAATATAAATATCTCATTCAACTATTTTAGCTCTTGAATTGAAAATAAAATTTAATTTTTATTATTTTTTTTAAGAAATGCTTCAGTAATAATAGTGACTTTGTTTTTTAGTTAAAATCTACCTTAGTATCTCTATAATAAATAGTAAGATTAGAAAAATACATCTAATTTAGTGATTTGACTATAAAAATTATAATAATAGTATGTTTAAATAGATTCTAATTAACTTAATATTAATTCTTCTATAGTTTCTAATTCCAACATCAAGTTGTAATCAGAAACTGCTAATCTAAACCATTTATTTGTTGACTACTTCAAAACCTAGAAAATCTTTTTTGTAACTTATTTTTTCTTAAATCTAACCATTCTTAATATAATAGTTAATAATCATCACTTTCTTTATTTTGCTTTTTCTTTCTTCCAAATATATGAAAGCTTTAGCATATCCATATTAGTTATCTCATTGCTATAGAATCAGAGTTTTTATATTCTTTAATTAATTAGATTATGCATGTAAATAAGCAGTATATAAGTATATAATCCTAAAAAATTATTTGCAGTACTAAATCTATTACATTATGATTAGATTATCTAATGGCAGAGAGAGGATTTAGCTTAAATCTAATTGACTTAAGATCGCAGACTAGTAAATAGTTTTTTATATTTATCTTAAGATATTTAAACTAATTAAGCCAAGCTTATCAAATATTATTATCTCTGCTTATAACTATAAGCAAGTCTATTTTATTTTTAGTTATTACCTTATTTTTTAATTAAAATTCATTTATGAAATCAAATTTAGATTAGTGGAAGAAAGTTAACATTATATGGGAAATTAAATAGTAAAGAATGTAGAAAATAAGACGCTAAGAGTACTGTAAAATTTAGTAAAATGACTGAACAATGAGATATTTGAAGACAGATATTATCAGAAAGCAGGTAAGCAGTTGAAATCTAGTAATTATATCACACAAAATAGAAAAACACTAATAAAGCAGAAATATCTTTCAAATAGTAAACTAGTAAGTTAAAACTTAGCAATTGGATATCTAAGAAAAGCTAAATAAAATAAAGAACAACTAAATAATAAAAGCTGCAAAGTAATTGCTAAATTAAATAAGCTTTCTTTTATTCTAATCTTCTTAAATAAAATCTCATTTATCTTTATTTCTAGATAATCATAAATATCAAAGCTTTATATCAAAAGCAAGGCTATTATTAAGTTAGTTTAATAAGTAAATGTATAAAGTAATAAGAATATAAGGAATAATTTAGAATTAAAAGTTACTCTAACTGAATTAAAGTGGAAAAGGAAGCAAACATTTAATTAAAAAATATAAAAAGGAATAAAGAAAATAAAATATAAATATTATAATTTCTAAGATTTAAAAATGGTTTAGAGTATAAAGAGTAACTTTAAAAAAGATAATAATTTTAGGTAAAAATTCTTTTTATAATGAGTTTAATTCTAAATATTTATTGGTATATTAAACTATTTAAGGATAAGTTGAGTGTCTTATTTTAAATTATAGAGTTTCATAATAAAATATTAATAGGTTTATTTCGGCTAAAGTTGAATAGATCAGATTGTAGTAAAAATTTCGCTAACATATCAAAAGGGAGGCAAAGTTCTTGATTAATAATTGAAAACATCTGTGATAAAAAAGAGATTTAGCTTTAGTTTAATAAATTCAAAAATATTCTAAAAATGGGGGATCAGATAAAGCAGAGGATGTATTAATTAAATGAAGCAATATAGAAAATTTAGATCTATCCAGTTTAACAACTGCTCAGGAATTTTATATGAAAGTTAGAGTATTAATTGAAAAATCGAGCGAACAAAGCCTAATAAAAAGGAATCAAAGCAAAAATTTTATAAGCTAAAAAATAATATATAAAATTAGGAGAAAGCTTATAAAATAATTTAACAATCTAGAATGAAATGATTAGATATAAATCTAAACATTCCTAAATTTAATTAATTATGTAAACTCTTACTCTGCTGATTTATTTACTATCTAATAAAAAACTTATAAAATCTTAGTGTTGCTTGCTACTTTTAAGGATTTAAATTAGACTAAACTGAATGTTGCTTAATTATTATATTTTTATACTAATAACGAAGTAGAATTAACATATTAATAGACAGCTTAATAATATGAAGTTAAAATATTAAATTATATCTAACAACAAGCTTTAATAACTAACTGGTTTATTTTCATAGATACAATAGCTTTTAAATAATCACAGAGTCAAATATAAAAATCCTGCATTATTTTATAATAAAAGATTCTAAATTTAACTAATACAAGGTAAACTTAGTATGATGCAAAAGCTTAAATATATTTATTATTATTTATCCATATACCAATAAATAAGCTTTTATCAATCTTTCTAGTTCAAATTTAGCTTTTAATTAAGAAAAGCCTAAAAGATGAAAATTAAATCTTCAAATTTCGAACATGATTTCAGTCCCCTTTAAGATATTTTAGCATTAAAAGAAATTTTAAAATTAAAATAACAAGTAAAGCATACTTAAAAGAACAACTTATTTGTTCATTAAGTAGTAATGTAATTAGATTAAAAAATATATTGTTTCGCTATTCTTTTGATTTTTCAGATCAGATAAATTTAGAAAGCTTTATAGGAAAAGAAGGATTCTCTTTAAAAAATTTTAATCTTTTAAGTTGCAAGTAGGTCCTCAGATTCTTTAGTTGAAAATATTATCATGCAGAATTAGACTATTCCTCCACTTTGAGTTATTCCTTAATATTATCCCATCATATATTGTGTAAAAGGTAGTTCGTCTTTTCAAATATTCTTGCGGATTATCTTATTTTTCTCAAGTTTCTCCAGAAATTTCTTGTGATACTAAAGATGCAAAATTTTTCTATTCTATTTTTAATCTAATCTGCACTTTTTTTATTTCAAAGGAATCACTTAGTTGAGCTATTAGTTTTTTTGTTGCATCAAATATCGCAAAGCTGACTCTATTTTCTTTACTTTGCTTATTAGTCCTGATTTATTTTTTCTTGCTTTATTATATCTTTTTCGTTTTGCTAATAACTTATTCACGAATTTTTGTCTAATTTTTCCATATTAACTTCGAACTTCTCTTTGAATTATGCAAAATGTGTGCATTTTTTAGTCCATATCGTGTAATTTGATGTCATGTTGGAGTTATTCCAAATTCTTTCTAGTTATGAAACAATTTCTATTTTACTAAAAATAATTTCAGAGGTATTAAATTCTTTACTTTTGGCTTTATCTTTGATCTGTGTTCTCAAGTCATCATTTGTAGTAAATTTTCTTGTAATAATCCCTTCCGCAGTTATTTGCTTTTTTGTAGATGTTTCAGTTTAAACTCTTGAGAGAATTTCTTCTACTTACTTGTTCTGAAGGAGTGATAGAGGAAATGGCTGGTTAATATTCCTTCTGTTCTTTTATCCTTTTGTGAAGCTAATTAAGAAGGTTAAGATAATTGAAGCTATGACATGGTCTAAAGAAGAGGTGCTTCTGGTTTTCTCTCCTGCTTTTAAGAGGTAGTGTAAAAGCCCTTCTTGAAGCCTTATACCATTTTATTATTATTTAGATCACTATTAAAAGTATTTAAATACACTTAATTTTACTTAGATAACCTTAAAAAAATAGAAATTAGAGCTTAATTAAAATAATTGTATTCTAATCTAATTATGCTTTAAAGTGTTGGAAATAAATTTAAGCTCAGTTTATAAAATAGAAAGTATTAGTTATTCAGCTTTTAAAGTGAGGAATTATAAAAGATAAAAATTAGATTTATTTAATTACATGAAAAGTCCTAAAAATAATGAGTGCAAGAAAATAATTTTATGCTAGCAACAAAATTATAAATAATTAAGAATAATCTTTAATTTTATACCCTTATTTCTGATTATTTTTAGTTATCCTCCTAATAAAATTTTAAATGGAAGATTAGTTTCCTTTAGTAACTTAAATTGATAGAAAGTATGAAAAGGGATTTTATGCAAAAATTTAAGTAAAAATAAAAAAAAGTTGATCTAGGATAATTCTGTATATTTTGATCTGACCAACCTATTTAAAATTCAATTAGTAATAGAACGTTAACACTATTTTAAAAAATATATTCTATAAACTGGTAAGCATTCATATTTCATAATTTAAATAAACTGATTAAGCAAAATGCTTAGATAGCAATACTTGCTTAATATTTTAGAATTAAGACTAATTATTTTTGATTCTTAGAGTTATAATGAGAATTACTAAATTGATACCTTATAAATTTAATCTAACTTATAAACTAAAAGCATAATTAAAATAGCACTCTATTTGAAAGGAGAGTTAGAAGGATTGATTAGAAATAGATAGATTGATAAATAAATTGGTTATGCTTGTATTAATCTTTAGATATTTGCTTGAGTAAATAAAGATTTGTAGTTAGAAGATTTCTAAATTTTATGCTAGTGCTTAGTTTCTTGAATTTTGATAGATATAATGATTATAAAATATAAAATAGAGAAGTTTAATTGTAGAGATTTAATGCTTTCATTATGAAGAACAATCTTCTTTATTAGTAATTTTGTTTAAAATAGAAGTATTATAGTGTTACTAGTGCACTTTATAAATAAAGTATGATTATATTATGATTTGCATCTAGTAACTTACTTAATTGATATGTGTTATATACTAAAGTATTAGTATTCTTAATCTTATTAGTTATGCTTATATTTCAAAGCATAAAGTAAGCCTTTAATAAGTAGCTCTTAGACATATATTTAAACTAGCTTTACTTTACACTAATTTATATATTTATTAGGATTAAAATCCTTAGTTTGCTATCTTAAATACCCTTGCTACTCTTTTATAATTTATCTCTAATTTATTATTTTAATAACCTAAGCTATAATTCATAAGTTATACTTATAATCAAACCTTTACTAAGTCTAATAGTTCAAACACTAACTAGTTATAATATCTTAATAGCAGTTTAAACTTAATTTAAGATGCAAGTCTATTTTAATCATAATAAGAGCTTAATTAATCAAACCTTACTATTCTTAAATCTATCAAGTCATTTAGTGCTTAACAAGTTTTACTTTACTCAATATTCTAAACTATTTAAGCAGCCATTCTGTTTTTAAATCACCTTTCTCAATAAACTTTAAGTTATTACCTAATTAATTAGGCTCAAAGTAGACTAAATCACTTTTACTTTCACCATTAAGAGCCATTTAACAATCCCTTCTATCTTATGATGTCTGAATAAGATCTAAAGGCTTGTTGGTATTCTTACTCAAAATGATAGTTTAATATATATCTAATCTATCTTAGTTTCGTAAGTTTACCCTTCTTATTATTAGAACTATAAGCCATGCCAGCAAGAGATTTTACATTTATAAGATAATTACACCATTTTTATTAGTCTAAACTATTTTTATACAGCAAAGCTTTCAGAATTTAAATTAAATCAGAAAGAAATTAAAGAAACCTATTTAAAATAGATTAAGTAGTGATGCTTCATATAAATTAGTGCTAAAACAGAATTACTCAATCAGTTCATAAAAGCGTAGAAAAATAGACTATTAAAGAATAAATCAAAGATATATACAAGAATTATCTCATTATAATTAATTTTCAAATTACATTAATAGCTTTACTAACTAAAACCCTGTATCTTCTAATTATAACAGACACTAACCTTATCAGTATAATTATTACTATTTTACTAAACTAAGCTTATTTAGTTAAATATTAGAATCTAAAAGCATTGTTTCACATACAAGATATTAGTAGAACTTATGTTTGCTCTTGAACATTTCACAGAAAGATAATTGGTATAAATAGTAAGATTTTCTCTTAATGACTAATTAAGCAGAATTTCTAATTTTAATCTTTAATAATGATTTTAATTAAAATTTATAACTAAAGCAGCTTTCACTAATGATAGTAACTAATTAAGTGTTAATTTATAATATTTATTTAATAATCTAGGCATATTAGTATACTCATTCCATCTGAGATATTTTAAGTCATTAGTCAATTATTTTCTCCATTATTTTACCAAGATAAAAATAAATACTTTTAGGTGTAAAATGGTTTGCTTATTTATTTTTGAATTAGTTTTGAACGAAATTGAATCTAGCATAATAATAAACCCTTTTGATGGGAACTTGTTTGAAATCTATCTTAGGCTTTAATATAATATAATATGATTTATTTAAACTAAAAGAAGATTAAAAATTGAGAAATATCTGATTATTTTTATACAACTTTGATGATTTTAAAAGAGATGATCAATGAGAAAAATTATCTTACCATATTGATTAAATGATATTTAGGCAAATGCAGTTATAAGTATATATAGTCTGAACATTTAACTTCATCTATAGCTGAAAATATTAATAAAGTTATCTAATGTTTGAAAGTCTAAAAATTAAAATTGCATACTTGAATTTTGTTTTATAATGTTTTCCTTAAAATTCAGTTAGAAGTTAAAGATAAACTTAATGAGTTTATTAAGAAGAAGTTAGATGTTTGATATAATATATTAATTCTATTGAAGAGTTATTGCTTTCTTCTCTCACTTTGCTTATATTTTTAGTCTTTTCCTATCAAACTAATAGCAGCTTAGACACATTTTTTCGGCAAATGCCTATCTGTCACTATGCCCACATTTCGCTATTTTTTCCATTTTTGTTTTAAAGAATAAACAAAGAGTGCAAACTGGTTTAATATCCTTTTTACTATAAAAGTGTTTACATTATTCTTCCTACACTTAGATTTCCGTCTACGAAGAAGATTCTTGAATTGAGATTTCAGAAATCAATCTTCCGCGAATTAATTTTTTTTTGTTATGACGCAAATATCTAAGAGAAGGTAAATTTTTAGCTTAGCCCCAATCTTTGGAGAAATAAAGAGAAGGAACTTCTCTAAGTAAGGAAGGCATGCCTTACAGGATATGAGAATTTTACTCCCATTTCATTTCATATTTATTATGACAAGATTTTAGCTTATATACTAAACTATTTTCATCGATATAAGAGTTTAATTCATCTCACTAGCTAATTTAAAAACAGTTAGTAAAAATAGAAACTATTTATATATCATTCATAAGTAGACCAAGCAACTATTAACTTCTATTTTAAAACTATCTATGGAAAGTGGATCCATAAGTCAATCAATTTATGAATAGCTTGAAAATGGTAGGAAATTTATTAGATATCTTTATATTGTAAGACTTAGTACCAAGCTTATTAAATAAAATGCTGCAATAAAAAAGATATTAAAACATAGAAGCTTAAAAAATTAAATAAATGACTGAACAATCATTATAAAGGAATATCTTTATACTTCTAAAAAATATTTATTTAATCCCCAATATGTTTTAACTTAATTTGGAAAGAATAATACTTACTATAATTAAAAAAATTGTAGAGCTTTCTAAAATAGTTTATTCAGACAAAAAACTTAAAAGGCACTTTTTCAATTTAAAATTTTATCCTATTTAGTACATATTTAAGATAGTTAATTTTAAATTTTAGTAAAAAATTTAAAAAACACTAAACTTACTTTTTCTATTAAATAATACATTCTATATTGTTAAATAATTCCTAAAACCTAATTTTTTATTTTCAATCTAATTAAATTTTATTACACTAAAATTTAGATTTTTTGTTAGGTTTATAATGTTTGCTTAATGCTTTAAATTTTTAAGCTAGCTTTAAGTAAATTTATAATAATAATGAAATTAAAAAGTTCAACAGTGCCAATCTGGACACCGTTTAAAATAAGTTGTTTTATCAGCAACACTTCTCATCATTCTTGACTTTCTAATGAAATTATCTTCACTAAGGTCTTCTCAGTTTCTTTGATTTCTTGTTCTTATTATTTCAAAAGGTATTTCGCATCATTTTCTTCTGTAAATATCTCCATGCTAGTTACAATAGAGCCTCTAGTATTTTTCTTATTCTTTACGCCAAAATTTTCTCTTGAAATTCTAAAATTTTTAGCAATTCTTGTACAAATGTCACTTACTATTACAGTAGTAGCATTTCTTCCTTACTTATCTGATTGGCTTTCGATTTATAACCTCTTTTTATTCTATCTCCATCTAATTTGTCTAATTAGTTATGTTTTTGCTAATATTCTTTTGCTTAATAAACTCCAATTCTTGTTTTTATACGATATTTCCAAGCCTTGCTGTTTCTTATCTATGTTCAGTTTAAATGTTCCAATATGCTTGGAGTTCCCTTTCTTAATTAATAATTCTAATCTCTAAATTATCTTATCCAAGCGATAATAAGTTTCTTAGTTCTTAACTTTCCTACTTAAGCACTTTAATCTCTTCCTAGAGATTGGATATTTCAAATACTAACTGTTAAATATTGATTTCCTTTTTAATTATCTTTGATGGAAGTTCTTTTCCTGTTATTATATTAGATTCCTTTCTTTTTAATACTTTAGGAGGTGTTTATTATAGTTATTAGGTTCTTTATTAGTTTTGTAAGTGAGGAGAAGAAGACTCTTGATACTTTTTTTATGCCTGCCCCTTCTCTAGAGCTTTTTTCTCTTTATTGCTCAAGAAAAAGCCGGGAACAAGATTTTAAGACTCCATTTTTATATCTTTATGTAAATTTATATAGCAAATTTCTAGTATAATTAAAAAGCTAGCTAATTAGCTTTAAAGACAAATCTATTTTTTATTTAATAGAAAAACCTCATTCATTTTTATAGCTCTAATTAAATTAAATTTTTGCTACTTTTTTATGAAATATGGTAATAGTAGCTGTGACTTTCTTTATTAGTTAAAATCTAGCTTGATATCTCTACAATAAAGTAATCAGCTTAGAGTAAAGCATTTAATTTAGTGGTTTGACTAGAAAGATTGTAATAACTATTATTTTTAAAATTATGAAATAGATTCTAATTAACTTAATTAATTATTCTATATTTCTTCATTTATACATCAAACCAGAGTCAGAAAATGCTAATCTATACCATTTGATTGTTGGCTACTTCAAAGCCTAAATAAATTTTATTCATAACTTACTTTTTCTTAAATCACAGCCAGTCTTAATATAATAATTCTTTATCATTTCATTCTTTTATACTTCAATTAATTAGATTTATACTAATAAAATATGTAGTCTATAGTCCTAAAAAATAATTTAAAGCACTAAACCCTTTACATTATGATTAGATTACCTTCTAGCAGAGAAATATTTAGCTTAAATCTAATTTACTTTGAATAGCAGACTTATTAATCACTTTTTTATTTCTATTTAAGAGATTTGATTTAAGTAAAGCAAGTCTATCTAAATAATATTACCTCTGCTTATAATAACTATACACAAACCTATTTGGTTTTTAGTTATATGCCTATTGTTATTCTTTACAATTCATATAAATAAATAAACTTAGTTAGTGGAAGATAGTTAGCATGGCTTGGGAAATTAAATAGTAAAGAATGCAGAAAGTGAAAAGCTAAGAGTACGTAAAATTTAGCAAAATGAACGAGCAAGATATATTTGAAAATAGTTATGATCAGACAGCAATAAACAAGTAGAAGCCTTGCATCTATGTCACAAAAATAGAAATACACTAATAAAGCAGAACTCTCTTTCAAACAATAAATTAGTAAGTTAAAACTTAGCAATTGGATATCTAAATAAATATATGTAAAATAAATAGCTACTATATAGTAAAGCCAAGCTGTAAAAAGCAGAGTTGTAAAACCTTTGCTAAATTAAATAAGCTTTCTTACATCTTCTAAAATAAAATATTAATTTATCTTTATTTCTAGATAATCATAAATATAAAATCTTTTAAATTAAATATCAAAGCTTTATATAGCCAGTGTAGTTAAGAGTAAAGTAAAGCCATAAAATAATAAGATATAAGGAAGAATATAGACTTAAAGTTATTTTAAGTGAACTTAAAGCTCAAAAAGAAGCAAAAATCTAATAAATAAATTAAGACATAAAAAAGTAAAGCCTAATAATATAATTTCTAGGATATAAAAATGTTTTAGAGGATACTAATAACTTTAAAAAATATAATGTTTTAGTTAAAATTCCTTTTTACACTGAGTTTAATTCTAAATATTTATAGTTATATTAAAAATCTAATTTAAGGATAAATTAAATATCTAAGTTTATATTATGAAGTTTGATAATAAAAGAATAATCATTTGCTCAAGTATAACTTCGGTTTAAGTTGAATAGATCAGAATGTAGTAAAAATTTAGCTAGCCTATCAAAAGAGATATCAAAGCTCTTGATTAGTAAATGCGAAAGTATGTGATAAAAAGGATTCTAGCTTAGGCTTAGTAAATTAAAATATAAAAAAGAAGGAAAAACAAGTTAAAGCAGAGTATGAATTAATGTATTAGTTGAAAGGAAACAAAATAGACTAAGATTTATCCAGTTTAGTAAGTAATCAGACTTCTATTTCTAATAAAAATTATAATATTGTTTGAAATATCGAGCGAATCAAAGCCTAATAAAAAAGAGTTAAAAGTTGGGAAGCAAAAAATAATGAATTAAAATAGAAGAGATTTTCTAAACTAAATAAGCAATCTAGAAATAATTAGATATAATTTAAACATTCTTAAATTTAATTAATTATGCAAATTCTTACTCTGCTGATTATTTACTATCTGATAGAAAAATATAAATACTTAGTATTGCTTAGTACTTTTAAGGATTTAAATCAGACTAAATAAAATTTTTGCATAATTATTAAACTTTCTAATCTAATAATGAAGTAGAGCTAATTATTATGAAGGTAGCTAAATATTATGAAATTTAATTAGTCAATTATAATTATCAAGAAGCTTTATTAATTACCTGGATTTATCTCTATAGATACCTTTTGAATAATCAAAGAGTCAAATATCAAAATGTTTGTATTATTTGATAATAAAAAATAAAGAATTTAACTATTACAATCTAAACTTAGTTTGGTACTAAATTTAATTATATTGCATATTATGTATTCATATACCAATAAATAAGCTTTTATCATTCCTTATAGTTCAAATTTAATTATTAATTAAGAAAATTTTAAGAAACATAAAAATAAATCTACCACATTCAATTATAATTTAAACTGCCTTCATGTATCTAATAATTATAGATATTTTAAGCATTAAAATAATAAGTAAACCAACTAAAAAATAACTTATTTAATCAAAGTAGGCTAATAATATTCATCTATTTATGCTTTTTCTTATATTCAAAGATTTTATAAAATGAGAGAGAAATAAGGACTTTAATTTATAAATTTAATGGTAATTATTATAATTATTCAGTAATACTCATACTATATTTGCATATAAAAGCTAATCATATAATACTTATTATTAAATTTACTATATAACAATGCCTTAGTAAAAGCAGAAATAATAAGATTAAACAAATTTAAATTTGATATTTTATTAAAAATCAGAGTTATAGATTGAGAGTAGTTTAATTAGGAAGAATTAGGTAGAGATAAATTAAGGAAACATAAGATTAGTTTCATTGTCTGAGGAATTAATAAAGGATAATTTTAAAGCTGCAGGCTAAAAAGTAATTTTTTAATTAATAAACCTTAGTTAAAATTTAAAGATTAAGCTAGAATTTTTCTTTAAGATTAGAGTGATATAAAAATATTATACAAATAATAAAACTAATTAATGATAATTATTAACTTTGAACGTCCAAGGGCAACTGAGCTTTCATCGTGCTATTTTTTCTGAATGGCTTCTTTATATGCATAACGGAAAGATTCTTTTTCAAAAGATCTCTCTCCAAAGTTGCAAGCAGGTCTTCAGATACCTAGTTGAAAATCAATTTACATGCTGATTAACGTTACTTCTTCAGATTGAGTTTCCTTCTCCATATTTTCCCATAATATATTGGATGAAAGGTGTAATTTTTTTCAAATCTTCTGCAGATTATCTTTCTTTGTCTGCAGTTTCTCCAGAGTTATCGTGTGCTATTAAAGATGATTTATTTCTCCTTGAATTTTTTTAATTTAATTAGCATTTTTTCTATTTCTTTGGATTCACTTAGTTGAGTTATTAGTTTTTTTGTTGCATCAGTTATTGCAAAGCTGACTCTATTTTCTGAACTCTTGCTTAGAAGTTATTTTTTGCTTTTCTGCTATATTATTCATAATTTTTGTCTAAACTTTCCATATTAGTTTCGTACTTCTCCTTAGATATAAGATGAAGTGTGTGTACTTGAGTCCTTAGTGTGAAATTCGATGTCATGTTCAAGTTATTCCAATTCATAAATCCATGACAATTCTTATTAAACGGAAAATAATTTTAGAGATCTATTTATAATTAATTCCAAGAGCTTTATGGTCTGTTTGCTCAATTCGTCATTTTTAGTAAATTTTTTTGCTCTGATTTCTTCTGCAGTTATTTTTGCTTTTTAAGAGTTGTTTTCGTTTAAGTTCTTAAGAGTTTTACTATCTACTTATCTGTTTAGAAGGAGTGAATAAAAAATCTACTATCTAATATTATTTCAGTTCTTTTTCTCCCTCTTTTGATACTAATTAAGAAGGTTAAGATAATTGAAGCTAAGACATGGTTTAAAGAAGAGATGCTTCTGGTTTTCTCTTCTTTTGAAGAGGTGGTATAAAAGCCCTTCTTGAAGACATTTTATAATGATTTTGATTATTAATAAAACTAATGACTAAATTTGACTTAGTTAGGATTTTTTTGGTAAATAGAAATTAGATCTGATTTAAAATACTTGTATACTAAAAAATCTTAATTATGATTTATATTTTTGTAATAAATATTTAACCTAAATTTGTAAATGAAAAAGTATTAATTATTCAGCTTTTAAAACGAGGAATTTGAATAATTATAAAATAAAATTAAACTAACGACATAAAAAGTCCTAGACATTAGTGTAAGAAAATAATTAATGTCTACAACTAAATTATTAAACATAAAGAATATTCCTTAATTTTATATCCTTATTTCTGATTATTTTTAGTTATCTGCTTTAGAAATAAAATTTAAATGGAAGATTAATTTCCTTCAGTAACTTAAATTATAAAAGAAATGAAAAGTAAGGATTTTATGAAAAGTTTAAGTAGATAATTTAAAAAAGCTTATCTAGAAGCATTCTAAGTAATTTATCTGCCATTCTATTAAAAATTTAGTTAATAATAGCAGAAAAGCATTATTTTTAAAAATGTAATCAATAAACTATTAAGCATTCATATTGCATACATTATAACAACTTGATTTATTTAGATTTTAATAATAAATTAGATATTTATGAACTTGTACTTATCTTTAGATTTTTCCTTAAATAAATCAAGAATTCTAGTTAGAAGCATTTATAAGTTTAAAAGCTTCTAGTTAAGTTCCTTCAAATTTGATATAATTATTATAAAATCTCAAATAGAAAACTTTAATATGTAGAAATCTTAATTTTTTAATATGAAGAACAATCTTCTTTATTTTCCTTGGAATAAGTTAGATTTATTATAAAAACTTTAATAACTTTTATTAATTTAGAGACTAAATCACTTATAATATTTTAATAGCTTAGTAGCTTAAAGTAAATTTAAGATAAAAGTGTATTTTAATAATAAAAATAGTTTAATTAATAAAAGCTTAGTATTCTTAAATTTGCTATTAATTAATTTAGTGTTGAGCAAGCTTTTTCCTTTGGATTAGTTTAGAGAATATTTTTAACTTCTTGTAAGCTTTTGAAGCATTTAGTTTTAAATAATTTTTCTGAATAAACTTAAAATGATTACCTAATTAATTAGGCTCTATCAAAATAGACTGGATTTTTTTTTTTTGAGTGTTGGCTTAGAGGCATTTAACAATCAGTTCTATCTTAATCTATTTAAATAAGATCTAAAATTTATTGGAATTATTGCTGAAATGATAATTTAAATATGTATCTAATCTGTTTTTTTTCATAAGTTTACCCATCATATTTCTTTAAAGCTATAAATCATGTTAGCATGAGATTTTACATTTGTTAATAAGATAATTGCAGCATTTTTATTAGTTTTAACTATTTTTCATAAAGTAAAGCTTTCAGGATTTGATTTAAAGGAGAAAGAAAATAAAAGCACGGTATTGAAAGTAAATTAAAGTAGTGATATCTTTATATAAATGAGTGCTTAAAAAGAAATTGCTCAGAAAGTTCATAAAATAGTATAAAAATTTAATTTAAATTAATTAATTAAAGATGCCTGTAAGATTTATATCTTTAAAATGAATTTCCAAACTTCATTAATAAATTTACTAAACTACAACCATGTAATACTTTATTCTTCCTCTTAAAGTTATAACAGAAATTAATATTTTCTATTTCTTAACAAAATATAACAAATTTATACTATTTTACTAAATTAACTTTATTAAGCTAAATATTAGAATCTAAATCCTTATTTCACATACCTTTTATAGAATTTATCTTTCTTCTTTGATAATTCACAGAAAGATTATAGCTAGCATTTTTAAAATTCTCTCTTAAATATTAATTATGTACTAATTTCTATTTTACATCTTTAATAAGGATTTTAATAAAAATTTTATTACTAAAGCAAGGAAATTTTACTAATAATATGCTTAATTAAGTGTTAATTAATTATATTTAATTAATAATCTACAAATATTAACGTAATCATTCCATCTTAAATATTTTAATCATTAGTCAATTAATTTCTCGACTATTACAACAAAATAAAAGCAAAATACTTTTAGGTGCAAAATGGTTTAATTATTTATTTTTGAATTAGTATTTTAATGAAATTTAATACCTAGCTTAATAATAAACCCTTTTTTATGGAAATTTTATATCTAAGATTTTTAATATCATATTATTAAATTAAAACTTAAAGAAGATTCAAAATTAGAAATATCTAACTATTTGTATTTAACTTTGGTGATTTCAAAAGAGATTACCAAAGAAAGAAATTATCTTTCCATATTGACTGGATGATACTTACCTAGACAAATGTATTTATAAGTATGCATAGAAGGATTAACTTCACTTTCTTTTTTTTAATATTAAGAAAATAATCTAGTGTTTGTTAGTCCAAGGATAGTTGATTTTATTTTATAAATATTTCCTTAAATTCAGTTAGAAGTTAAAGATAAAGCTTATATGCTTATTAAAAAGAAGTTATTGATATGATATGTTTTGATTTCAATTATAATGAAGAGGTAGTGTTTTCTTCTTTCATTTCTCTTGTATTTTTAGTCTTTTCCTGTCAAATTAATAACAGCTTATGCACATTTTTTTGGCAAACGCAAATCGATCGCTATGCCCACATTTCGCTAATTTTTCCACTTTCTACCTCTAATATAGACAATGAATGCAAACTGCATTGGTATTCTTTTTGTTTTAAATGTGTCTACATTATTCGTCTTACACTTAGGTTTCAGTCTGCGAAGAAGGTTCTTGATTTTTAGTTTAAGAAATCAATCTTCCACTAAACAATTTTTTTTATAAGTAACGCAAATATCTAAGAGAAGGTAAGTCTTTTGCTTCGCCCCAATCTTTGGAAAAATAAAGAGCAGGAACTTCTCCAAGTAAGGAAGGCATGCCTATTAAGATATGAGATTTTTAGTCTTACTTCATTTTAATAATTATTATGACAATATTTTAGCTTTATATACTAAAATATTCTCATTTAAATAAATGTTTAATTCATCTCACTCACAAATTAAAAAACAGTTAGTAGCGAAGATTAACTATTTATATATCATTCGTAAGTAGAATAAGCAACTAATAACTTCAATTTTAAAACTATTTGGAGAAAAATAGATCAATAAATCAATCGATTTATGAATAGTTTGAAAATGGTAGGAGACTTTTAGAACTATTATATGTAAGACTTGGATTCCAAGCTTATTAAATAAAATGCTGCAATAAAGATTTATTAAAAGCATAGAAGCTTAAAAAATTAAAAATGAATGAACAAGTATTATAAAGGAATATCTTTATATTTCTAAAAAATATTTATTTAATCCCCAATATATTTTTGCTTAGTTTGGAAAGAACAACACTTACTTATACTTTAAACTTGCAAAGCCCTTTTTCAATTGTATAGCTTTTGCCTTCTTAGCACATACTTTAGAACTTTACTTTTATATTTTTGTGTAAAATATGTGAACAAAACTTAGTTTATTTTTTCTATTGAATAGTGTATTTCATTATTGCTAAGTAATTCCTAAGGCCTATTTTCTATTTTTCAATATAATTAAATTTTATTAACTAAATTTAGACTTTTTATAGGTTTATATTATTAAGTTTGCTTAGCTTTTTAAATTTTTAAGCTAAATGTTGGCAAATTTATTTAATAAATTTCTAGTATAAAATATTAAAATATTCTTTCTTTTTCTTATTTTATAGTTAAAAAATAACCAGTAATATTTAATTTATCTTAGGAAATAAACATTTAAATTTTTATACACAATAACAAATTCCTTATTACTAAAAATTACTTACTAATACTTCCTTATTTCCATAAAATGATTGAGCTTATTAAAATACTTTAGAATCAAGTACTGATATATTCACTATTTCTACTTGGATTAATAACATTTCTTTTAAATTTGCTTTTAAGTGAAAAATAAATTTTAGATGTAATGATTAAAATACCAAGCTATTAAATGTGATTATAATATTTAATCTATTAAAATTAAAAATTCAAGTAATAATTAAATTATACTATATCACTTTAGGTATTTAATATATTTACATTTATAGTATAAAAATGAGTAAATATATAATATTATTAGTCTTATTAGTGATTGATATACATTTAAATACCTAACTATTTTAAATATAATAGCTATATACCATTTTATTATAAGTATACTTTGATATATAAAGTATTTTTATTTTTATCTATCTTACATATGTTAGCTAGCTGTAAAGTATAATGCTAGAAATTTTTAAATATAAATGATTATCTTTATTATTAGTATATTGCATCCTAAGAGGTTAATATTCTTTAAAATTACCACTAAATTTAATAAATTTAGATTTAGATGACTAAGATACAATGCTATTTCTTTTTATAATTTTAAACAAAAATGTTAGTTTTAATAAACATTTCATGTATATCACTTACCTTCTTATATTTAGATAAATTTTTATTTTTATTCATAATTTGTCTATATAAATGTTCATTGAGAGGAAGACATTTATTCTGGATGTCAACCTTATTGAATAAACAGAAAAAATGTTATAATAAGCAAATTACATCTACAAATTCATTTATATTCGTCTTAATTGTTAGGTAGATAGTTCAATTATTAATCATCGTTCTTAATAAATTCATATATCTAAGCAAAATATTTGTTAATAATTTGTTAAAATAATACCATACAATTTTATGCTAAATAAAACATTTATTTCTATAAGTTTAACCCGCTAATATAAATAAAAAGCTTTTATAACTTAATTAGAATCTTAAAAATTGATACTAACTCTATTAGAAATGAAAACATTTAAAAGTCAATTTAAGTTTAATCACTAAATTATTATATTCAATAAATCTGAGAAATTTCACCACTTAAATAAAAAAAGATAGTACTATTATTATAACTGCAAGATGCTTTATTTTCTAAATTGATAACAAATTTGTATATAAATAACTATACAAATTTAAAAAATAAAGATTATGTTAAAATAGAATCTAAGAATTACCAATCTCGAATTATTTGACGTATATAATTTAATTCTTAATAAATTAATAAATGTTAAATTAAATTAGAACTTAACAATTTTTTTAATTATTTTTTACAACTCTGGGTCTAATGTTACTGGATGTTTTACTTCTTAAGACATATATTAAATTTCAAATTTAATAATGCTAATAAAGATAAATTTTAGTTTAGTGCTTATGATACCATATAAATTTACCATCAATCTTCAAAGTTTCTGGAAGTACTAATTAAAAAATGTAAAAGTCTTTCTATTATTTCAACTCTCGATTATTCCTCTTGTGGATTATGTCTTCTTTTAATATTGTTGTTATTTAATCATTTAGGCTTAACTAGATAATTACAGTTTAAATTCTCTTAATTGTTTCTTTCTCTCTTTTTGTTATTTACTTCTATAAATTTTTATTATTTATTCATATTATTTGTTCAATAATTATTTTTGAAATTAGAAACTTTTACATCTTTTTAAGAATAGATGACTTTGAATAAAAAAATTATGTTTTTTATCTATATTTCATCTATTTGCATCCTTTTACCTTTTTAATCTTGCAATTAATTTAGATTTAAAACTATTATGATTTTTTAATTTTTATTTCTTTCTTTTGCTTCTTGAGCATAGTTGATAGATTATTTTCAATTTTAATGCCTAATTTAATAAGCATTTAGATTTCACTGTTATGACATGATTTCTAATAAATCTCTTCATTTATATTAGTGTTTTACATTAGTTTCTTGTCCTTCTTGAGTTATTTTGCCTTTTCTTTTTACTGCAATACTAATTTAACTTGTTACTTAAAACTTATTTATTCATTTGTAGAAAAGTTTAAGAATCCTTAACAAAAATCAGCTTTATCCTTTTTTATCAGTATTCTTCAAAAATTATTGCCCAATTTTTTGCGAAGTTTCATTCTAATTTTTTTCATCTAGAACTTCCAAGATTTCATATAGACCTTATTTTTTTTAACTACAAAAATTCCTTTAATATTCCTTAAGAAAATAGTTTTTCCAACTAAATAATAAAATACTAGTGATATGGGATAAAAAGATTAGAATATTAATATGATTTATCTAACTTATGTTTATTAATAATTTCTAATTTTATTCTTTAGGATTATTATATTTGATTGTATATAAAATTCCTTCATAATAAATAAGAAGAGTAATAAATCAGCTTATTTACTCTATGCTTTTTTATAATTATTTTAAATTATTAATAATCCTTCATGTTCTAACTTATTAAGGTTTTTACCTTCTTAAAATTGAATAAACTGTTAAATTTTAGTTTTAGCTGTAGATACTGAAAATTTTATGTTTTAAAAATGCAAGTACTCTGAAAATATATTCACTTAAATTAAGTTGAGATTTCATAGCATTTTTAGAATAAGAAAAGCCTAAGCATTGTCCATAAAAATGTACTAAAAGAAGAAGGAATTAAGTAGTCATAATTTATAAAGTAAAGTTTAAATAAAAATAAGAACTTTCTATCTATTGATTTATAGACTATTAATAAATGAAATTATTTAAATCAAGTTTACTTATAAAAAATAAGATTTTATAGTTTTATTTTATAAATTAAATTATCATTAAAAATAACTAACAAATATAGGTAAAAATAATAAAAAAGATACAGGTGATATTTTATTAGTAGCTTTAAAAACTTTTAGACTATTAATAAATATATTAATATATTTGAATAATACAATAAAAATATAACTAATAATTTTAAAAATATTTATGAACAAACTATAAAGCTAGATATTTTTATTCTCTTTGAAACTAAAATTATGTATTATTCATATATTTGTAGACTCAACTATTTTCAGAGTATTTCTTATGAGAAATCATTATGGATTTTCTACTTTTTAATAGAAAAGCAAAACATATATAAAATACTATTATATATTTAAATTGCTCGTGATGCAAGGATAAACGAGCCTTTTAATTTATTTTAATAAAAGTAATTAATTTTATAAATTTAGCAACCTAAAATTTATAATAAAATTTTAAAACATAAACACTCTGCCAAGTATTAATTGAAGGTTAAAATTATAAAATTAATTTAAAGAAAAAGTCCAAGGAAATTAGAGTGTTATTATTAAATTATTTATAATGTTAATAAGTTTTTAAGTTCACAAACCTTCATCAAAACATTATCAGTTTCTTTTTCAAAGATCATACATAAATAGTTTAAATTTCTCCACCCATTGATAACTATATATAAAATTCCTAATTTTATTATAGATGTATATTGATCACTAAAGTCACTTGCTTAGAGTTTTTTCTCCATGTTCCACAAAATTTTCTGAGTTTAGATCAAAAGCAGAAGATTTTTTATTCCTGACTTTATTAAATTAAAAAAAGCAGGAATTGTTTGTTAACCATACAGTTTAGCATGCAGAAGAAGTTGGTAAAGTACTTGGTGAAGTTATTCACTCCTATTTTATTGAAGAAAGAACTTATATTTTATTTATCGTTTTAGCTCTAGGAATAAATCCTCCAAACATAAATTTACTTTTCTATAATTCATTATTCTTGCTCACTAACTGTTACATTGATATCAGGAAGCTAAGAAAACATTTAACTTCTATAGACGAAAATTTGCATTAATGCATTGATAAACCTGAAATTAAATAAATCTTTCCGACAGCAGAATTAGTCCTATGATTTTCCCTAAATTTCATTTAAAAATTTAAGTTTTTCAAGGATTATAAAAATAAAGTTGCTTTCCTAAAACAATCAACTAAAAAATTTATTCCTCGTTGTTTCTACGAATAGTTATTCGATTCGGTTTTTGGAAATTCATTTTAGTTTTTATAACTTTATTTGTTTTGAAATCTTATTCAATAAGGGATGTAGTAGAAGGAATAAATGTAAAGTATTTGTAAATTTAAAAGTATAAGTTTGGATAAATTTCATATTTCTTAACAAGTAAAAGAACCTTTTTATCATAGACTAGATAATAAACTGTAATGCTTCTTTTTGGAAAGTTTTCCTAAAAATAGCAATTTAACAATTTGAGTATGCTTTAGAAATAACTTGCTATTATTCTTAATTTATAATTTTAGATTTAAAAATATATAAATCTTAAGATTAATTTAGAATTGTATTTGGTTAGTTAAATTTAAAAAATAAAAGTATTAATTAAATAATCTAAACAAAGAAAAAATCTAATCAAAATAAATCATTTAAGCAATCATTAAGCAATTCCCTTTCTTGTAATAAAAGATATCATTAATGACTCTATTTTAGGATTATCTTAACTATTAATTAGAAATCATCTAAACACTTAGTAATATTATTTAAAATAAATAATTAAAGAAAATAATCCTTAAAACTAATATAAAATCATACATTTCTTTAATTCTATTGATTTAGGAAAAATAAAATAAAATATTCTAAAATAATATAGCGTCTGATTATCCATTTAAACAGATCAAATGTTAATTATATTTTTTAAGTAATTAAATGATTTAATAATGAAAGAGTAGTTTTATAATTTAACTTAAAAGGAAATATTTTCATTAAATTATGGGTAAATTATTTCAAAACAAGTATATAATAAATAAAGTTCTTCAAACTTAAAAATAGATCCTTTTATTTATTCAATAAATAAGTAAACAATAAGAATCTTAAAAGCTATTAATGATGAAAGTATAAAGGCAATTATGATTTTATTGATAAATTTATTGATGAGCCATCAAATTAAATAGGATATATCTTATTTAATTCATAAAATTTATATTTTATGTATTTAAAGTTATTTTAGGTAAAGAAAAATTATCAATAAAGATGCTTATATAAAAATTTTAGTAACTAACAATTTATAATGATATTCATGCTTATATAAATTTTAAGGCTATTTTTATTTTATGATTAGCAGTAAAAAATAGGATTGCTTCATGTTTAATAAAATAATAATGTATCTAAATTGAATTAGTAATCAAGGACAAAAGGATATTTAAAGTTAAACTTAATGATTTAAATAAACTTCTTATTTATTAAGAAATAATTAAGATAAATATACCTCACTCTATCAATATCCTTATCACTTCTACTTTTATAAAAAATATATAGCAATTATTTTTATTATGATTTAAGAATATCTAGATTTAAAATATAGCTGCTATTTAATTTTTTAAAATTATTATCATCTAAATCTAACGTTTTTATTCCTTCAAACTCAGCATTTTAAAAAATTAACACCTATAAAGCATTTTTTAATCATAAGAATATTGTTTATGCCAGAACTAAAATTCTTAAAGCTTAGCAGAATATTTTATTTTACTTTTTTAATCAATATTCTACCTTTTTAAATGAATTAACCTTAAATTGGAAAGTTGAATTATTTATAACTATTAGAGAATAGTTTTTTTAAATGAAATGACACTATCTTGGATTATAAAGAAATCTATCTCATAATTAGTTGATTATTAAATTTAAGTTCTTAAGTCTATTTATTATGATTTTAGTGTAAAGTGTTTTTGTAATTATATTCCCTAATATTATACTCTAATTATATAGTTTTTTTGATTGCTTATTAATTATAAAACTTTTATCTTTTTAGATGTTTAAATGATAACTGAAATATAAAATTAATTTAATTTTAATTCTAATTTTATTATTAAATAATATATAAAATATCACTAATCATTTTGTAATAAATAAAAATGAGCGTAAACTAAAACTATTTCTTTTTTATATATAGCTACTATAGATAGTATGCAAAATAAACTTTTAAATAGTAAATTATTTATTTTTATAATAATAATTTATAAGCAATAGCATCTTTAGTTGCTATTTTCATTTTTATTCCTAATTCTATATAACCTTTACTAATGATACTTGTATTTCTTCTTTTAAAAAATGCTAAATTAAATCTAAAATATTTACTTTATCCTATTTAGCAAATAGCCATTAAAAAATGTAATATAATTGATAATGCTAATGAAGAGAAAGAATTAAAGAATTGTTTAGAGATGTAGATTAAATATTTTTTTGCTTAATCTAGTTTAAATAATTTTTATAGGTTCTTGCTAATATCTTTTATGATAAGAACGCTTTTAATTCAATTTTTTAAAGATACATCATTTAAAGCAAAAGAAGCTTTTTTAAATATTTAATAGTCAAGTTAGTTTATCTTATGAGATATTCATGTTTTAGTTAAATTTTATTATTTGAATATTTGAATAAAAATAACGAGTTATGTACTAATTTATTTATAGAAGGAGATAAATTAGCATTTTAGATATTTAATACAAAATTTATTGCAAAAGAGTAAGAAACTTAGAGATATTTGTATTTTTCCAATATTTAAAGAATGATATTTGATAATGGATATAACAATATAATACATTCAGTGTGAAGAGCTAATTACAAAGTTGAAATGTAAGTTTTATTGTATATTATGAGATACTTGAAAGTAATTTTAAGCCACTTTGAGCACTATTTAAATTATCTTAAAGTTCTAAATTTAACTTTAGATAAAAGGATATAATTATCTAATATAAAAACTATGCGAACCTATTTTATAAATTCATAAATAACTTATTAAATAAGAAAATATAATATTAATATATATTAAATTTAAACTTTCTACCATCAAATTCAAATTATTAAATCTTTCCTCTAAATTTAATTATTTTAGTACTAAATAAAAACCTAACTATAATATCAGAAATATCTAATTTATAAAGGAGAAATTACTAAGTGAATAAGTAGACGTTTTCTTAAGAAAGTTATTAATAAAATATAAGCTTAATTGATATCTTTAATAATTATAAATTTAATTTATTCTCAAAGTGTTATAAATTAAACTTATTTTTTACCTTTTGTACTATCAAATAATTAAAAAAATGATTCTAAAATGAATACCTTTAATTTTTATTGATTAATTAATCCTATCTACAAATTAAGAATACTAGTTTTTATTAGAAAAAGAAGAGGAAAATATATTTTATAAAAATGTAGATATTTTTGTTTTTTGAAGGAGTTTATATCTATAAATTTAGAATTAATCTATATTAAAATATTTTCATGAATAGTTTGTTAAATTTATAATCTTCATAACTTTTATTGTAATAAAATTTCAAGGCTCTTTTATCATTGCATCACAAAAAATATAGAAATATAATAATATTTATATATAATTTGTTCTTCTATTAAAGAGTAGAAGATTCATTATGACTTAGCATAAGAAATAACCTAAGATATTTTTCTCATGAATATATTATAATTAATAATTTAAATCTCTAAGAGAATAATAATATCTAGCTTTATAGTTCTTTCATAAATATTTCTAAAATTATTAGTTATATTTTTATTGTAGAAAGCAAATATATTAATATATTTATTAATACCCTAAAAAGGATTTAAAGCTACTAATCAGATATCACCTGTTCCTTTTATTATTTTTACCTATGTTTGTTAATTTTTAAATGACAATTTAATTTATAAAATAAAAACTGCTAAATTTTATATATCAGCTAGCCTAATTTAAATAATTTCCTTTATTAATAGCCCAAAAGTAAATAAATAGAAAGATGTTATTTTCATTTAAACTTAACTTAAAATATTATGATTAATTAGTTCCTTCTTCTTTTAGTACATTTTTATGGAGAATGCTTAGCTTTTTCTTATACTAAAAATGCTACGAAATCTAAATTTTATTTAAATGAAGCTATTTTCAGATAATTTGCATTTATAAAGCATTAAATTTTCTATCTTTACAGCTATGACTAAAAATTAGACCTTTATTAAATTTTAAAAAGGCAAAAACCTTAATAAGTTAAAAATGAATGATAATAATAATGAAAAGCAACTTAAAATAAAGTACTAGGGTAAATAATCTGATTTATTAATTATGAAGCAATTCTATAAACAACTAAATATAGCAATCCTAAAAGAATCAAATTATCAATTATAAATAAGCATAAGTTATTTTATTCATACTAATATTAGAAAAAGTTTTATCTTATATCACTATTATTCTATTATTTACTTGGAAAATAATTAACCTATATTAAAGGAATGTTTTGGAGGTACAAAAAATAACTTCTACGTGAAATCTTGATAGTTCTAGATAAATGCAAACAATTAGAATTAAAATAAGTAAAAAATTGGACTATAACTTTTGAAGAATACTGATGAAAAAGGATAAAGCAGAATTTGTTAAGGATTCTCAAAATTTTCTACAAATGAATAAATAAGTTTTAAGTAACTAGTTAAATTAGTATTAAAGTAAAAAAAACTAAAATAACTTAAGAAAGACAAAAATATAATTAAAAACACTAATATAAATGAAGAAATTTATTAAGAATCATGTCATAATAGTGAAGTCTAAGTGCCTATTAATATAGGCATTAAAATTAATAGTTAATCTATCACTATGTTCAAGAAACAGATAAAAAAAGAAAAAATTAAAACATCATAATAGCTTTAAATCTAAATCGGATTGAAAGATTAAAAAGGTGAAAGAACAAAAATAGAAGAAATAAAGGCAAAAAAAAATTTTTTAGTAATTCATAAATCATCTATAAAAAGATGTAAAAGTTTCTGAATTTAAAAATAATTATTGAAAAAAGAATATGAAGAAGCAATAAAAATTAAAGGAAATAAATACCGAAAGAGAGAAAGAAGGAATTATGAGAATTTAAACTGTAATTGATTAGGTTAAGTCTAAATTATAAAATTATAGAAATATTAAAAAGAAGACATAGTCCACAAGAGGAATGGTTGAGAGTTGAAATAATAGTCAAAGATTTTTAATTTTTTTTACCTTTTAGAAACTTTGAAGGTTGATGGTAATGAATTTATAAGGTATCATAAACATTAAACTAAAATGTATCTTTATTAACATTATTATTTTTTATTTAATATAAGCCTTTAAAGTAAAAACATATCTAATAACTTTGGATTTTGAGTTGTAAAAGATAATTAAAAAGCAAAATTGTTAAGTTCTAATTTAAAGTTAACTTTTATAAATTGATTAAGAAATAAATTATATACGATAAAATTACTAGAGACTGGCAATTATTAAGATTCTGCTTAAAACATAAACTTTATTTCTTAAATTTGTATAGTTATTTATACAGAAGAATTTGTATCAATTTAGAAATTAAAGCATCTTGCAGTTATAATAATAATATTATCTTTTTTAATTTAAGTGGTGAAATGATATATATTAAGAGTATTAATTTAGTGATTAAGCTTAAATTAACTTTAAATAGTTTAATTTCTAATGAAGTGAGTTTCAATTTTTAAGCTTCTAATTAAGTTATAAAAATATGTTCTTTGAATAACGAGCTAACTTAATATAAATAAACATTTTATTAAACATACATTTATATAATATTAAAATATTAGCAAATATTTTGTTTAGATATATGAAATTACTAAGAGTGATTTCTAATATACGAACTATTTACCTAAAAATTAAGATGAATTAAAATAAATTTGAAGATGTAATTTGCTTATGATAAGATTTTTTCTGTTTATTCAATGAGGTTGACATCCAGAATAAGTGTCATCTCACAAGCAGTTATATTTGGTTAGATTAGAAATTTTGATGATACACTTTTAGCGAAACATGATATTTAATTTTTAATTTAAATAAAAAATTATTTAATTAAGATTTTTATTCCAATTTTTATACTCATGTTTATAGTATAAATTTTAATACTATCTTATGAATATACCATCAAGCTTAAAAAATATTTGCATCAATCTATGAATGAAAATAAAAAGCTATATAATATATAAGTGATATACATGAAAGGTTAACTAACATTTTTGTTTATAACTGATAAAAAGTTAGATGTTGTGTCTTAGTCAGCTAATGAGATGTGGAAGTAAATGTTTAAGAATATTAGCCTATTAAGATGTAATATACTACTAATATAGATAATCATTTTTATTTAAAAATTGCTACCATTATACTTTACAGCTAGCTAACATATGTAAGATAGATAAAAATAAAAATACTTTATATATCAAAGTATACTTATAATAAAATGGTATATAGCTATTATATTTAAAATAGTTAGGTATTTAAATGTATATCAATCACTAATAAGACTAATAATATTCTATATTTACTCATTTTTATACTATAAGTATAAATATATTAAATACCTAAAGTGATATAGTATAATTAATTATTACTTGAATTTTTAATTTTAATAGATTAAATATTACAATTACATTTAATAGTTTGGTATTTTAATCATTGCATCTAAAATTTATTTTTCACTTAAAAGCAAATTTAAAAGAAATTTTATTTATCCAAGTAGAAATATTAATATATCAGTACCTGATTCTAAAGTATTTTAATAAGCTCAATCATTTTATGGAAATAAGGAAGCATTGGTAAGTCATTTTTGGTAATAGTTAATTTGCTTTTGTGTATAAAAGATTTAATGCTTGTTTGCTAAGATAAATTAAACATTATTTGCTAGTTTTTACCTATAAAACAAGAAAAAAAGAAAGAATATTTTAATATTTTATACTAGAAACCTGTTAGATAAACTTGCTGACATTTAGCTTTAAAAGTGCTAAGCAAACTTAATAATATAAACCCAGCAAAAAGTCTTAGTTTTAGTGTAATAAAATTTAATTATATTGAAAAATAAAATAGTTTCTTAGGAATTATTTAGCAATAATAAAATTTACTATTATCTAGAAAAAAGTCAGTTAAGTATATTTTATATTTTTACACAAAAATTTAAAATACATTTCTCAAATATGTGCGAAGAAGGCAAAAGCTATAAAATTGAAAAAATGCTTTATAAGTTTAAAGTATAAGTAAACTATTTTAGAAATAATTTTTTTATTTTAGTAAGTGTTGTTCTTTCCAAACTAAGCAAAAATATATTGGGGATTAAATAAATATTTTTTAGAAATATAAAGATATTCCTTTATAATACTTTTTCATTCATTTTTTAATTTTTTAAGCTTCTCTGCTTTTAATAAATCTTACATGCAGCATTCTATTTTATATACTTAAATCCAAGTCTTACAATATAAAAAATCTCTAATTAATTTCCTACCATTTTCAAACTATTCATAAATCGATTGATTTATTGATCTATTTTTCTCCAAATAGTTTTAAAATTGAAGTTATTAGTTGCTTATTCTACTTACGAATGATATATAAATAGTTAATCTTCGCTACTAACTGTTTTTAAATTTGTGAGTGAGATGAATTAAACATTTATTTAAATGAGAATATTTTAGTATATAAAGCTAAAATATTGTCATAATAATTATTAAAATGAAGTAAGACTAAAAATCTCATATCTTAATAGGCATGCCTTCTTTACTTGGAGAAGTTCCTGCTCTTTATTTTTCCAAAGATTGGGGCGAAGCAAAAGACTTACCTTCTCTTAGATATTTGCGTTACTTATAAAAAAAATTGTTTAGTGGAAGATTGATTTCTTAAACTAAAAATCAAGAACCTTCTTCGTAGACGGAATTCTAAGTGTAAGAAGAATAATGTGAGCACGTTTAAAACAAAAAGAATATCAATGCAGTTTGCATTCATTGTCTATATTAGAGGTAGAAAGTAGAAAAATTAGCGAAATGTGGGCATAGCGATCGATTTGCGTTTGCCAAAAAAATGTGCATAAGCTGTTATTAATTTGACAGGAAAAGACTAAAAATACAAGAGAAATGAAAGAAGAAAACATTAAATCTTCATTATAATTAAAATCAAAGCATATCATATCAATAACTTCTTTTTAATAAGCATATAAGCCTTATCTTTAACTTCTAACTGAATTTTAAGGAAATATTTATAAAATAAAATCAACTATCCTTGGACTAACAAACACTAGATTATTTTCTTAATATTAAAAAAAAAAAGTGAAGTTAATCCTTCTATGCATACTTATAAATACATTTGTCTAAGTAAGTATCATCCAGTCAATATGGAAAGATAATTTCTTCTTTGGTAATCTATTTTGAAATCACCAAAGTTAAATACAAATAGTTAGATATTTCTAATTTTGAATTTTCTTTAAGTTTTAATTTAATAATATGATATTAAAAATCTTAGATATAAAATTTCCATAAAAAAGGGTTTATTATTAAGCTAGGTATTAAATTTCATTAAAATACTAATTCAAAAATAAATAATCAAGCTATTTTGTACCTAAAAGTATTTTCATCTTGTTGTAATAATCAAGAAATTAATTGACTAATAATTAAAATATTTAAGATGGAATGATTATGCTAATATTTGAAGATTATTAATTAAATATCATTAATTAACACTTAATGAAGCTTATGACTAGTGAAATTTTCTTGCTTTAATATCAAAATTCAAATTAAAAATCCTTATTAAAGATGAAAAATAGAAATTTGCACATAATTAATATTTAAGAGAGAAATTTAAAATTATTAGCGATAATCTTTCTGTGAATTATTATAGAGGAAAGATAAATTCTACAAAAAATCTTGTATGTGAAATGATGCTTTCAGACTCCAATATTTAGCTAAATAAACTTAATTTAGTAAAATAGTATAAATTTGTTATATTTAGTTAAGAATTAAAATATATTAATATCTGTTATAATTTAAGACAAAGAATAAAGTATTACATGGTTTTATTTAGTAAATAAATTAATGTAGCATGGAAATTCATTTTAAAGATATAAATCTTACATACATTTTTAATTAATTAATTTAAATTAAATTTTTATACTATTTTATGAACTTTCTGAGCAGATTCTCTTTTAGCACTCATTTATATAAGACATCATTACTTAAATTTATTTTAAATACCTTGCTTCTATTTCTTTCTGCTTTAAATTTAAATCCTGAAAGCTTACTTTGTAGAAAAATAGTTAAAACTAATAAAAATGCTGCAATTATCTTATTAAAAAATGTAAAATATCATGCTGACATGATTTATAGCTTTAAAAAAATATGATGGGTAAACTTATGAAAAAAAATAGATTAGATACATATTTAAATTATCATTTCAGCAATAATTCCAATAAATTTTAGATCTTATTTAAATAGATTAAGATAGAACTGATTGTTAAATGCCTCTAAGCCAACACTCAAAAAAAAATCCAGTCTATTTTGATAAAGTCTAATTAATTAGATAATCATTTTAAGTTTATTCAGAAAAATTATTTAAAAGCAAAATGCTTCAAAAGCTTATAAAAAGCTAAAATATTTTCTAAACTAATCCAAAGGAAAAAGCTTGCTCAACACTAAATTAATTGATAGCAAATTTAAGAATACTAAGCTTTTATTAATTAAACTATTTTTATTATTAAAATACACTTCTATCTTAAATTTACTTTAAGCTACTAAGCTATTAAAATATTTTAATTATTAAGATTTAGTAAAGTTTTTATAATAAATCTAACTTATTTAAAAGAAAATAAAACATAAAGAAGATTGCTCTTCATATTAAAAAAATTAAAATTTCTACATATTAAAGTTTTCTATTTGAGATTTTATAATAATTATATCAAATTTGAAGGAACTTAACTAGAAGCTTTTAAACTTATAAATGCTTCTAACTAGAATTCTTGATTTATTTAAGGAAAAATCTAAAGATAAGTACAAGTTCATAAATATCTAATTTATTATTAAAGTCTAAATAAATCAAGTTGTTATAATGTATGCAATATGAATGCTTAATAGTTTATTGATTACATTTTTAAAAATAATGCTTTTCTGCTATTATTAACTAAATTTTTAATAGAATGGCAGATAAATTACTTAGAATGCTTCTAGATAAGCTTTTTTAAATTATCTACTTAAACTTTTCATAAAATCCTTACTTTTCATTTCTTTTATAATTTAAGTTACTGAAGGAAATTAATCTTCCATTTAAATTTTATTTCTAAAGCAGATAACTAAAAATAATCAGAAATAAGGATATAAAATTAAGGAATATTCTTTATGTTTAATAATTTAGTTGTAGACATTAATTATTTTCTTACACTAATGTCTAGGACTTTTCATGTCGTTAGTTTAATTTAATTTTATAATTATTCAAATTCCTCGTTTTAAAAGCTGAATAATTAATACTTTTTCATTTACAAATTTAGGTTAAATATTTATTACAAAAATATAAATCATAATTAAGATTTTTTAGTATACAAGTATTTTAAATCAGATCTAATTTATATTTACCAAAAAAATCCTAACTAAGTCAAATTTAGTCATTAGTTTTATTAATAATCAAAATCATTATAAAATGTCTTCAAGAAGGGCTTTTATACCACCTCTTCAAAAGAAGAGAAAACCAGAAGCATCTCTTCTTTAAACCATGTCTTAGCTTCAATTATCTTAACCTTCTTAATTAGTATCAAAAGAGGGAGAAAAAGAACTGAAATAATATTAGATAGTAGATTTTTTATTCACTCCTTCTAAACAGATAAGTAGATAGTAAAACTCTTAAGAACTTAAACGAAAACAACTCTTAAAAAGCAAAAATAACTGAAGAAGAAATCAGAGCAAAAAAATTTACTAAAAATGACGAATTGAGCAAACAGACCATAAAGCTCTTGGAATTAATTATAAATAGATCTCTAAAATTATTTTCCATTTAATAAGAATTGTCATGTATTTGGAAAATGAATTGGAATAACTTTAACATGACATCGAATTTCACATTATGGACTCAAATACACACACTTCGCCTTATATCTAAGGAGAAGTTCAAAACTAATATGGAAAGCTTAGATAAAGATTTATGAATGATGTAGCAGAAAAGCAAAAAAACAACATTTAAGCAAGATTTCAGAAAATAGAGAGTCAGCTTTGCAATAGCTAATGCAAAAAAACTAATAACTCAACTAAGCAGAAATAGAAAAAGTGTTAAATAGATTAAAAAATTCAATAAAAGTGAATCATCTTTAATAGATAACAAAAACACTGGAGAAACTGTAGAAAAAGAATGACAATCTGTAAGAAGATTTGAAAAAGCATCACTACCCTTCATCCAATATAAAATATAAAATGGGAAAATATGGAGAAAGAATCTCAATCTGGACAAGTAGCGTAACTCTGCATGCAAATTTATTTCTACTAGGAAATCTGAAGATCTGCTTGCAACTCAGGAAGGAGAGAAATTAATCAGCAGAATCTTTCAGTTATGTATAAAAAAAATCACTTAATAAAAACAGCACGATGAAAGCTTAATTGCCCTTGGACGCTCAAAGTTAATAATTATCATTAATTAGTTTTATTATTTGTATAATATTTTTATATCACTCTTATCTTAAAGAAAAATTCTAACTTAGTCTTTAGTTTTTAACTAAGGTTTATTAATTAAAAAATTGCTTTTTAGTCTGCAACTTAAAAATTATTTTTTATTAATTCCTCAGACAATGAAACTAATCTTATGTTTCCTTAATTTATCTCTACCTAATTCTTCCTAATTAAACTACTCTCAATCTATAACTCTGATTTTTAATAAAATATCAAATTTAAATTTGTTTAATCTTATTATTTCTGCTTTTACTAAGGCATTGTTATATAGTAAATTTAATAATAAGTATTATATGATTAGCTTTTATATGCAAATATAGTATGAGTATTACTGAATAATTATAATAATTACTATTAAATTTATAATTTAAAGCCCTTATTTCTCTCTCATTTTATAAAATCTTTAAATATAAGAAATTAGCATAAATAGATGATTATTATGAGTCTACTTTGATTAAATAAATAATTCTTAAAATTATGCTTTACTTATTATTTTAATGCTTAAGTATCTTATAATGATAAGATACATGAAGGTAATTTAAATTATGCTTGACTGTGGAAGATTTAATTTTATGTCTTTTATGGTTTTCTTAATTAAAAGTTAACTTTTAACTAGAAAGAACGATAAAAGCTTATTTATTGATATATGAATACATAATAAACAATATATTTACATTTAGTATCATACTAAGTTTAGATTGTAATAGTTAATTATTAATTTTTTGTTATAAAATAATACAAACATTTTTATATTTCACTCTTTTATTAATAAAGCTTGTTGTTAATTATTTTAAAAATTAAACCTCATAATAATTAGCTTCTTCTACTTCATTATTAGATTAAAAATTTTAATACTTATGCAAAAATTTGATTTAGTCTGATTTAAATCCTTAAAAGTATTAAGCAATGCTAAGAATTTATAATTTCTATCAGATAGTAAATAATCAACAGAGTAAGAAATTACATAACTAATTAAATTTAAGAATGTTTAATTTATATCTAATTATTTCATTCTAGATTGTTTATTTATTTTAGAAAATCTCTCCTATTTTAATTCATTATTTTTTCGCTTGTGAACTTTGTATTTTGATTATTAGGCTAGGATTCACTCGATATTTCAAACAATATTATAATTTTTATATGAAGTAGCAGCTTACTAAACTGGATAGATCTTAATTGCCTATTTTGTTTCCTTTCAACTAATACATTAATTCATACTCTGCTTTAACTTGTTTTTCCTTCTTCTTTATATTTTAATTTACTAAGCCTAAGCTAGAATCCTTTTTATCACATACTTTCGCATTTACTAATCAAGAGCTTTGACATCTCTTTTGATAGAATAGTCAAATTTTTACTAAACTTTGATCTATTAAACATAAACCGAAGTCATACTTTAGAAAATAATTATTCTTTTATTATCAAACTTCATAATATAAACT
This sequence comes from Loxodes magnus, assembly GCA_946699065.1. Lineage (NCBI taxonomy): Eukaryota > Ciliophora > Karyorelictea > Loxodida > Loxodidae > Loxodes > Loxodes magnus. Next base: position 70,296 of record CAMPDV010000424.1, read on the forward strand.
TAGATATTTAATTTATCCTTAAATTAGAGTTTTAGAATATTTTAATATAACTATAAATATTTAGAATTAAACTAACTAAAACATTATATTTTTTAAAGTTATTAGTATCCTCTAAAACATTTTTATATCCTAGAAATTATATTATTAGGCTTTACTTTTTTATGTCTTAATTTATTTATTAGATTTTTGCTTATTTTTGAGCTTTAAGTTCAGTTAAAATAACTTTAAGTCTATATTCTTCTTTATATCTTATTATTTTATGGCTTTACTTTACTCTTGACTACACTGGCTATATAAAGCTTTAATATTTATGATTATCTAGAAATAAAGATAAATTAATATTTTATTTTAGAAGATTTAAATGTAAGAAAGCTTATTTAATTTAAAAAAGCTTTACAACTCTGCTTTTTACAGCTTTTCTTTACTATATAGTAGCTATTTATTTTACATACCTTTATTTAGATATCCAATTGTTAAATTTTGTCTTTTTTATTTTTTATTTGAAAGAGAGTTCTGCTTTATTAATGCATTTCTATTTTATGTGATATAGTTACAAGGCTTCTACTTGTTTATTGCTGTCTGATCATAACTATCTTCAAATATCTCTTGCTCAGTCATTTTGCTAAATTTTACAGTACTCTTAGCTTTTCACTTTCTGCATTATTTACTATTTAATTTCCCAAACCATGCTAACTATCTTCCACTAACTAAAATTATTTATTTATATGAATTGTAAAGAATAACAATAGGCATATAACTAAAAACCAAATAGGTTTATGTATAGTTATTATAAGCAGAGGTAATATTATTTAGATAGACTTGCTTTACTTAAATCAAATCTCTTAAATAGAAATAAAAAATTGATTAATAAGTCTGCTATTCAAAGTAAATTAGATTTAAGCTAAATATTTCTCTGCTAGAAGGTAATCCAATCATAATTTAAAGGGTTTAGTGCTTTAAATTATTTTTTAGGACTATAGACTACATATTTTACTAATATAAATCTAATTAATTGAAGTATAAAAGAATGCTGAGTCTATAGCAATGAGATGATGAATACGAGTATATTAAAACTTTCATATTTGAAAAAGAAAAAAAATAATAAAGTGATGATAAAGATCTATTATATCAAAACTGGCTGTGATTTAAGAAAAAGTAAGTTATGAAGAATATTTATTTAGGTTTTAAAGTTGCCAACAAACAAATGGTATAGATTAGCATTTTCTGACTCCAATTTGATGTATAAATGAAGAAATATAGGATAATTAATTAAGTTAATTAGAATCTATTTCATAATTTGAAAGATAATAGTTATTACAATCTTTATGATCAAACCACTAAATTAAATGCTTTACTCTAAGCTGATTACTTTATTGTAGAGATATCAAGCTAGATTTTAACTAATAAAGAAAGTCACAGCTACTATTACCATATTTCATAAAAAAGTAGCAAAAATTAAATTTAATTAGAGCTATAAAAATGAATGAGGTTTTTCTATTAAATAAAAAATAAATTTGTCTTTAAAGCTAATTAGCTAGGTTTTTAATAGCCAATATAGTTTTTATAAATTTAAATTAAACTTGATTAGTTGACTAAATCCTAAAATGATGCAAATGTAATTTAATTATCTTTTAATAATTTTTTAACTTTATTGGATAAAATTATCAGTCACTCTCATACTCTCTAGAATAATTTGAGGTATTTTTAGTTTTTAAATCTTGGTTGTTTATCTTGGTAAAGTTGGCTTAAAGATGTTGAAAAGAATTAGGTTGATTATTGTTAGATATTAGGTAAATTTGATTTATTTGGTATAATAGTTTGAATAGAGGAAAATTATAAATAATAAGGTACTAAATATTTATTATAATTAGATTAGTAATTTTAAGTTATAATTCTAACACTTAACTAAAATATGATTAATTTTAGTAGAGTTTTATACTAAAGAATAAATAGCTTTATTTATACAAACTCTCTAATTTACAGAGATTTAGTCTATAAGATTTTAATGCTTAATGATAGATGTTATAGCGTAAATCTTCTATTAAATGTATTTAAATTACATTGAAATAGATTGTAAGATTGTTTGATATAGTCATAATTATTTCATCTAATACTGCTGACAAGACTAAATTTAAGTAGCTAAACTAAGTATATTAAATTTGTTTTTAGCTTTGTTGTCTGCTATTTATTTTAGATATTGTATAAAAAGTTGGCTATAAAGATAGAATTTAAAAAAATCATTTAAATTAAGTTTACCTAAATTTCTTTATACTTATTCTATCGTTTTCTTCCTATGCAATCATCTGTTTCTTGATAATTGGGTAGGCAATTACAAGATAATTTGGTTTTTAATCATCTTCATGTGACTTTAGATTATTTTTTCCTATGTATTTTTAATTATTTTATCTTCTAGACAGAATATGAGGATAATGTGTTAGCATTATATGTTTATCAAAAATTAACTTTAAAATTCTTCTTAATTTAGTTTAAATAATTTTAGTTCTTCTTCCTGCTTGAATGATATTAAGTTATTTAAATTAATTACTAGGATATTTGATGGAATTTCTATAGAAAAAGCTATGCAAGATCAGAAAGGTTTAAATTGATTTAAATAACTCTTATTTTAAACTATTTCTATTTCTATAAAGGTAGCTCTTCGAGATTTTACATATTATAGTTGATAGAAATAAGTAAATAATAGGTTTATAATAACTCCTAAATAAATTTATTAAGAGTACAAATATAAAAAACATTTATAAATAAATAATTCTAAAACCAACACCAACATCAAACTTAATTAATATTTTAAATAAATATTTAATAAAGCATTCCATATATTAAATTAACTATATAAGTTTAGGATAAAGTTTATTACGCTAAATTTCTATAATTTTTAAAATAATAGCTATTATATTTAATTAATCTTTAGCTTTAACTTACCTAAAATTTTTATTATAACCAATATTTCTAGTTTTACCATTTTAATTTAGAGACTAAAGTATTTCCTTAATTCTAATTTTTAACTTACAAACCTTATTTATTCATATGTATTGTTAGAATAATTATACTTTCTCTTTTCAAAATTTTAATTCTATTTTAGATAAAAAGGACAAGGTGGGAGTCGAACCCGCGACCTCTGGATCTGCAGTCCAATGCTCTACTACTGAGCTACTTGTCCTTATTATAATTACTATCTTTATTAACTTAAATAGAAACAGGATTCGAGGAAATGAAGAGTAGTACTCATAAAAAAGACTCTCAGGTATCTAAATTAAAAGATAAACAAGTATATAAAAACTGAATAATAACATAATAAATATACTAAAATATAAAATAAAAATATAATTAAGCAATAAAGGCAAATATTCTTAAAGTTAATTGTCTTATTTTACACTACAAGTATCTTTCTTGATTAAATAGATAAATAACCTAGGAATACTTTAAAGAATATTATTATTAAATTAATATTTACTTTAATTTACATCAAAAATAACCTACAAAGAGATATTCTTAACAATAAGTGCTAATTCGCTTTAATTTTTAAATTTTAAATTTTATATATTTATAAGTAAGCTTTTTATTAAAATACTAATATATATTATATTTGTAAGAATATTTTAAAATTTTATTTATATGAGAGATAAAATAATTACTATAAAAAATTTATTTTTTTCAATAATTAATGTATTAAATATATCCTTTCTTACTTAAATATCCTTAATAAAAAGCCTGTTATAGAGACTTTAATATTTTTTAAATAATATTAGCAGTATTAACTAACTTGTATTAAGCTTATGAGTAGAGTTTTAAACATATAAAAGATTAAATTAAGGTCTGCTTACTCAACGAGGTTGACATCCAAAATAGGTATCTTCCTCGCAACCAGTTACTGGCTTAGACTGGGAATGTGTTGGTACGCTTAGAGAAAGGTATGATATTTAATTTTCAATTTCAATTTAAATGAAAAAATATTTATTTTCTTAAGGTTTTTTAGCTTTTCATATACATTTAAATGCTATCTTTTATTTGGAATTAGTTTTAATTTTTTAAGGTTTTTTAAAGTTCTTTTTTATTTATTTTATGATATAAAAGACTTTTACCCCTTAAAAATAATTTTAATACCTAATTAAAAAGAGTTATTTTTGTTAATGCTATAGACATTTTTAAGATATGAACAATTATAAGCAATTTTTATATTATTTATTTTAAGATTTGTTATTTGTATCTATTTTTCTTAATATTAATTTTCTGTAATTATTTTCACTAAATGTAGAATCACTGAGTATTTTACATTTCAATTAAAATTAATAGTTTTTTATTTTATATCTAAGTAGATATAAATAAACGTTTGTCAAGATTACTTTTTATATTAGCCTTTCTACTATTTAATTTTTATGCTTTTAAAAAAATAAAATAAAATGGCTAGCTTCAAGATGGGCTTCTATACCTCCTCAGAGCAGGAGAGAAAATCAGAAGTACTTTCTTTTACCACATCTTTAACATCAACAAGTCAAGTCCTCTCAGACCAACAATTAACAAGAAGAGAAGATCAAAATAAAAAAAATTTAGAATTGAAAAGTTAACACAATTATTAACATCTCCATTAAAAACTAAAAAAGAGATTACTCGACGGAATAACTAAAAGTAGTAATAAAGAAATAAAAAATAAATTAAGAAGGTAAAATACGATAATTCAATATGCCCTGATATCTTTTATTTATATAATATTGAAAAGGAACAAATGGAATCTTAATAAATGAAGCAGCTAATTTAAAACCTTATTAAAAACTAAAAAAACTTAAAGAGGATTTAAATTCATAGAAGGAAAAAATATTCGAAATAAGTAAAGACATAATAAATCATGAAGATGAAGTTCATATGGTAGACCAAAAAACTAAAGCCAAAGTCTATGAATGAATGACAGGATTAGAGAATGATATTTACATTATGAGAGAGCAAGACGAGAAAAATTGAGTAATATTAGATTCAAGACTCTAATTGAAGAAAATTTGCAGAAGACTTCAAAAAGAATCCCTATAAAAATAAAAAGACAATAGAGAACGCTTCATAGACCAAGAAAAAGATGCTACATTTGCAACAGAACGAAATAATATTGATGGAAATCTCTATGACAAAAAAGAATAAGAAATAACAGCTGATGAAATATTAACTTCTTGAAATAAAAAGATAGGGTTACTGAATTTTACCTTTCATGAACTGGAAAAATCTGAAAGAAATAAGATTAAGATTAAATGCAAGATAGGGAGAAGTTAGGAGATGAGCTGATTATAAAACCAAACAACTTTTATTTTAGATCGAAGAGCGAACTAAATTAATATTAATGAATGATTTTTTTTACATCTTAAAAAAGAAAGATATGAAAATATTAAATTTAACAGTTTATTTTTATCTGAATTACTTTTATTTAAATATTATAATTTTTTCTAGAAATTTAAGAAAATGCTATTATTTTTATTTGGCTTAAGATGAAAATTTTTAATGATGAACTTGAAACATTTTTGGATTATTTAATTCTCAAAATCGTTTCTTTAAATTAAGAACATTTTATTTTCTTTAGAAAAGATTCATCAAATTATCTTCTCTTTGTCTGACATCTAAATTTATATGCTCTTTATAATTTTCTCTTAATAGAGTAGTTTAATTCTGAAAGAAAATAGTAATTTATGAAAAATCTTGATTTGAATGTTCGAATATTCTACTTACTTTCTGTAAAATTGATTAATATACATTTAATAATAGAGTATCAACATCCATTAATCGAGGTTTCAAACCTTTTGCTGAAGTAATCTCTTCAAATTATTATAATATGTAAGTTAATTATATGATTAAATGTATCATTCTATCTACACTTATAATGAGGGAATGCAACTAGGTATTGACAATTTTATTACTAATTTTGAAAGTTCTAAGCTTGAGATCTGATTTAAAAATACTAATAGTTTCCTATCTTTTATTTATTAAACTTAGCATATTTAAGTAAAAGAAATTATTATACATTTCAAAATTATTAATATATTATAAAATGGCTCCTAAGAAAAAGAGATTTCTCTCATTAAATGCCTAAAAAAATAAATATAATAATCTTATTTAATTGAATAATCAAATCACCTTAATAAAAAAAGGACTATAATCTCAAAAATCCTGTATATAATAAATCCAGTAAAGAATATTAAATATATAATATGAATTAAACAACAAGATTAAAGATTTAAAAATTAGAATAAATACTATACAAAATAGGCGAAAAACTAAACTTTTAATTTCCATCTATAAAAGATGCAATAAATAATATATAATCGAAAATGGGATATCAACTGGAAGAGATTGGTAAATAATTTAATTAAATTCCTCAAATTTTCAATTTTATTTTCTTAGTTCTAATATAAAAAATCAAGAAAAATAAGTACAAAAATAATAAATTATTTAATAATATAAAATGGCTTCTAAGAAATAACAGAACTTTGAACAAAACACTTAAACAGGAAAATTCTCTAAAAAATAAAAAAGCGAAATAATTACAATGAGTGAAAGTGAGAAATATGATTGATATGACGAACGTTGACCACTTGGAAATTCAGAATTAAAAAAACTTCCAACAAAAACTCAAATAAAAATATTATCTAAGTCATTAAAAGAGTTTATGTTCAAAATAGATATCTCACTGGTAAAGTAGAAAAATTAATAACGTCTTTGCTTGAGAAACAATATTAATCACCATCAGAAATAGAAAAAAAGCTGAAACAAAGAATTTTTTTAATTTAAAAATAAATTCAGGTAACGCCATTTTCTTTTTTAATAGAATTAATTAGATCCTATGGAAATAGAAAATGAAACCTCAAATTAAAATAACTAGTAAATTTAAATTAAATAAGTTTTACAGGAATAAAAGTCTAAAAGAAGAATAAAATGCTACATGTGCAATAAATAACACCAATGAAAATACTGCTACTAACTAAGCGAAATTTAAAGATAGAATTAATAAGATATTAGAAAAAAACTATTTAGGATATATCTAACATAAAGCGGAAAAATTTATAGAAAAAATTTCTTAATTCAAACCTTAATCCTTGGAGAAGAAATTAAGAACGCTATATGCAAGATGAAAACTATTCAGAATATTGACTTGTTTTCTCTTATATTATCTAATTTATAGCAATTATTCACTATGTATTTTTCTGAATTACAAAAGTGACTTATCTGCTTTTTCCTTACTTTTTTACCTATTTTTTTAGTTAATGACATCCTAGAAAGGTTACGTCCAGGAAAAGAGTAACTAAAAGTTTCTACATCAAGATGAGTTTTCTACCTCTGAAGAAAAACCTAAGAAGAAGGCTAAAATATAATGCACTCGGAAGTCTCGAATCTCACCACATATTAGTAAATGAACTTTGATTAATTGGTTAAAATGGTGCTGGACCTCAAGGAAGAGGTCAAAAAAGTTGAAGAAAGACAATAAGAAGTTAATGGAAAAACTTGAGCTTGCAGAAGAAATATATCAAGACTCATGATTTAAGAAAGAGACCTTAAAATTTTTCGAAATATTTCAAATACTATAACAGTTAATCTCAAAACTATCAATAGAAGCAGAAAGAACTAATCAACAAGTTAGAAAAAATATAAGAAAACCAGTACAAATTGTAACTTTAAATGGAACTGAAAGAATAAGGGAATGATCCAATGAAAATTGAAGGTGAAAATAGTTCAATATTTCAACCTAAACGATAAAGCAAAAAGAAGTTATTACTGTAGCTCTCAAACCCATCTATAAAAAAGAGGTTAGAAATTTCTAAACTGACAAGTAAGAATACGGAAACTAGTAGAAGTAATTGAAGAACAAAAAAAATCTCAATAACCACTAAAACTAACAAGAGAAAGATTACATTGTAACAAATTTAGAGAAATTTAAAAGAGAAAGATATCTAGCATCTAGGTGAAAGAAGAATTAAAGGGCAATATACATGGCAAGGAGAAGATTTGTAGAGATTTTCAAGGTTTTATATTTAGCCTCCTAATCAATATAGAAGTTGGCGGTTAGAGGTTTAAATACCTCCAAGAACGCCAAAAATTATAATTTTGTATTTGTATAATAGAAACCAATAAGCAGATTTATTCAACTAATCAAGTCTTTATCAAGATGAAAGGGAAAGAGAACCACGATTGAAAACGTAAAAACTTTAAATTTACCATAATTTTCATGCTTATATTCCAATAATTATGCAATTATGTCTTATATTTAAAATATTGAAACTCTTATAGTTTATTATTATAATTTTTCATTAATCACAAATCATTATCTAGCTTTTCTATTTATTTTATACTTTGCTTTAGAGTTAAAGCAAGGGATGTGTATATTTTCATCCATGATGAATTTCGATGCTATGCTAGCGTTTTTCCACAAATATTCTAAGCCAACGAAAGATCTATATATCTATAAAATCTTTTAGATATCTGCTTATACTCCATTTACTTCGATCTTAAGAAATAATTTGATGTAAATCATCTGATGTTTATCCCTTCTTCTGTTATTATATACTTCTTTGGATATATTTCTGTCTCGGCTGTAGAACTATATTAATACTTGCCTGCCTTAGAGGATTTCAGACCGGGGATTATCGAGTTTTCTATTTCTTAACATTTAATTTTATTCCCTCGAATAAGGAGAGAAAGTCTAAAGCATCTTTATTTAACACAAATTTTAGATTTAATTATGACAAGCTTCACTAAATCTTCAACTGACATACAAGGAGTTGAATTAAAAGCCTTACTTGAAGTTTTTTACCATTTTTATAATATTTAGAAATAAAGAATTAATTAATTAGATTTTAGTCTCAAATAATTTAATTAAATTCTTTTGGAATATTTTACTAGTCAAGTATTTATTTAGTTATGAAGTAGCAATTGTATTTCCTCCTTTACTGAAATAGATAAGATATACTGAGATTATTTATTTTAATTATATAAAAAATTAAATAAAGCTGTACTTCTCAATTCTCAGACAAAATCCAATTAAAAAATAGTAGATGAGCTTGGCAAACTGTAATCTGATAATTAGAAAATACAGCTTGAAAATTAAAATATTGTGAATTAAATTAAAGACTTTAACCATAAAATCTCAATACTGATCACTAATATAATAGAAAGTAAATTAATGGTCTTATTCTTAATCTACTCTGATAGATATTACGGACTTTAAACCTTAAATTTCAAAATGTAGTAAGGATCAAAGAATTTTTAAGATAAGCAGGAAAATAGGAAACTCAGTAAGAAACCAGATTTTTAAAGAAAAAAGAAACCAGATTAGTCTTCTATTTTGTATTTATTTACGACCAATGGTAAGCTATATAGAAGAAAGAAAATTTAAAGAAAATGCATTGATAAATTTTTTACTCTATTCCCAATTTTTAGAAATTAAATATATCTCATCTATTATTTTGCTTTCTTGCTTTATTTTTTTATCTTGATTCTTCAATAATTATACATTTTTTATTAAGATTTACTCTAATACTAGCCTAATTAATACTTGATGCTGTAATTCTTTGAACTCTTTTTCATTCATAAGCTATTTGAATAATTCACATAATGGAAATTATCTTATTGCTACAATTTATTAAACTGTTTCTTTTCTATCCAATATATATTTTAGCTTCCCTAGCTAACACCTTTAGCTCTTCATATATTTTTAATTTAAATTAATTCTGTCCGTAAGAATATATTTCTTATATAATTACCTTTTATTAAACTTATTTTATGTTGCACAAATAAAACTTAGTCTCTTTTTCATCACTGAATACCTCTATAAAAAACATTAAGTAGTAAGGATGTAATTTTGTATAATATTTAAGAAGTATTTCTATTCTATTTGTTAAAAGCAATTTTTTACGTGAATTAAAGACGTTTATTGTAAGAGAAATGACTATTTATATATTTTTAAATTTGAACTATCAACTATTAACTTTCTCTTATTCTTTATAATTTTAAGAGCTTTTATTCCAATTAATTAATTTTAAGAGATAATAAGGTATAAATTACTAATTTTTTATTAAGAGATTAAGTTGAAACATTTCCATATCTAAAAATACATTTTAAGTATTTTTTTCATTTATAGATTTGTTATTATAAGACGAAAGGAGGTTTAACTTTCTTAATTTAGAAGTATTCTAGAAAGTAACTATTTAATTTGTTCTTTCAAAAGCAATTAAAAAATTTAACACTCTATATTAAGAAAGTATTTAATTATAACTGAAGGCATAATATTTCCATAATCATAAAAACAATCGATTGGTTTAAGTAAAAGCATAATTTTATAGTTTATATTTATAAGGGAAATTTGAAGAAAATGTGAAAGATGAAAGTTTAAAGTTGAATATTGAGATATTTTTATCACTTAATAGTTTATAACAGCAACAATTATATTGAAATGGCTAAAGAGTTCATATAATTAAATCTAAATTTACTTTAAAACTTATAAAATGAAGATCTTTTCATTTATAAATTTAAGAAGAAAATAAGGGTAAAGCAATTAAATAATTGGATAATTAAATTCTTTTATTTTTATTTTGTAAATTTAAAAAGTATAGCAAATGCTAAAAACAAGGTATATTAAATTAATTTTAGCTGTAAACAAATAAATTATTTAACTTTGAAAAATTCTTGCTTGTGTTCATACATTTAAATAGAAATTGATTTTAATTATTTTTTAAATAAAATTATTATAAAATAAATTTAATAAAATAGCAAAATCTTTCATAACTTAAATTAAAAACACTTTAGATATAGAAAAATAAGTATACAAGGAGTTTATTTATCCTTTAGAAGCAAAATAATTAAAATTAAACTTCATTTTATAAATCAATTCAAGAAAATTAAATCAAATTTTCCTAAAATTATTCATAATTTGTAAAAATAGAAATTTATTTTAGTATTATTGTAAGGTTTTCTATAAAAAGGTTTAAAATGGGTAAAGCATTTCTCTAAAATATCTAGTTAGATATAATTATCTCACTATTTTGTATTCTTAGATGTCTTAATTTATAAATTAAGTGAATAAACATAAATTTCAGTTATTAAATTCAAATTCAACAAAACGCCGACTAAGGGACTTGAACCCTTGACCACCAGCTTAAAAGGCTGGCGCTCTACCGACTGAGCTAAACCGGCTTATTAAATATGATTTAAAACTCATTAAATACTTAATTGGTCTGAAGTATTAATGGCTAATTTAAATTTTGAATATCCAATCTTTCAATCTTCACTTTTAAATTAAAAAAGGAACGTATTTAATACTCAGCAAGTATCTTAATTCTGAAGAAAGTTGTTTAAATATTCTTAGTATGCAATGGAATTTAATATAATTCATGCTTTCTTTATTTATAAACCTAGTAGCTCCATAAGCAATTCTTTCTTTTATCTGAATTAAAGTTTTTAAGATGCTTGAAACCGAGACTTTTATCTTACTTTCCAAAAATTAAGCTTAAATATTAAATTTATATCTGAAATAGCGATAATTTGAAAGCCAAATTTAAAATGAACCGAAAGCTTTAACTCTGGTAGAAAATGGAAAAAGCAGATAATAATTTATGAAATTATATAATTTTTTAGAACTATTAGTTTATATATTTATTTTAAAGTCAAATATGAATTAGAATGAAAAAGATTTAAGTTTATTTATGAAAGTAGAAACCTTTTTCATTTTAAAGTTTCATTTTTTTGCAAATAGCTTAAAATTTCTTCCCAATGCTTGTTATGAAAATACTCGTTTTAAACTGCATATTCAGCTAATTAAAGTAGTTCATCTCGAAAATAGCATCCCATTTTGGCTGTAAATATCCAAGGTAATTCTTTTTAAGAGCTTTCAAGATGTAAAAGTATTCCACCCACGAAAAATTATTTCACACTATTTCAAGTAATATTCTATAAAAACTTATAGATGTTGTTCCTTCAGCTTCCATCATATCAATTAACCCATTTAAAATTTCTTCTTCTTCAGTGGTTTTAATAAAATAACTGCTTATTTGGTTACATCCCGTATTATTTATAAAATTAAAATAGTTCGGTTTAATTCTCTTGCAATAACTATCATTTTTAGGTGAATGAAGATATATAAAGCTCATCAAATCCTTACCAATCGTTAGATTAAAATAAAGTTTCCATTTATTCTCTAACATAAGCTATCTTAGCTTCGTAAGTTCAATTGAATTTATCTGAAGAATTAAGAAAAATGTGAACGAAATCTGAAGCATAATAAGAAAGCCAATAAAAAAGCAGTCTTTTAGTTATAACTTAGTTTCTAAACTGAAATTATTTTCCCAAATATCTATTTTCCCAAGTATGATAAAATTTATATTCGTTTATTTTATGAGAATAATATCAGAAACAATGGAAAGTAATTGCATCTGCGTCTGTCTAAATTAGAAAATCCCTAGGTTTGAAGAATAGAGGAATCCACACTCTTTAATCTTAAGATCAACTGTGTCTTCTAGTTTTATATTTTTCAGGCAGTGGAATTTAATAAGAAACTGCTTTAAAACCTTAAGATTTTCAAAACTATAAGGTTTTTTATAATATAGTAGAATTTCATTCTTGAGGTTAACCCTACATGAAAAAAACTGGTTAATAGCCACATAGTTTGTAAACAACTCCTGTAAAAGGAATAAGATATGAAAATTCATCTGGAGTAGCAGAAAGAGTTACGAATCTATTTTTAGGAAATTTCGATTTTTTTCAAATCTCTTAAGTATCAATTTGTTAACATGAAGGATTTTCATCATACATTTCCAAAATTTGTGAAGGAGAAAGTATATGATCATGCGTTATTTTTCAGAATTTTTATTATTCACTAAAAAACATATCATAATTTGTTCAGTTAACTCTTCCATAAATTTTTTCTAATTCATTCGGATTTCTATTTTTATAAAATGCTTTTTTTTTAACATTCTAATGGTGAGAATAATTTTATTTTAATCTGTTTCCTAATAAATTTTATTAGTTCGAAAAAAATTAGCTTGAAGAACCCTTAAAATTATCACCACCAACATAAGTTTCATTAAAAGTCTGTGACGCATTTTTAAAAGCATTAAAATGCTAAAATCAAAAAATATAAAAGCTAAAAAAGAGAAACAGGAAACCGAAGAAAAATAACTTTTTTCTTTAATTCTTAAGCATCAGAATAATCATAAAGATTTATTAATATTTAAATTTTTAAGAAAATAATTAAAAAAAAGTTGCAATAAAAATAAAATAAAAATAAAAAAAAAATAAAATTTAAATATTTAAGATTGGTTGAAGGTAATTTAAACAAATTTTAAGTGAAAATATAGACAAAAAATTTAAATTTAAAAAATTATTTATTTAAATTAAACAATTTAAATATGTTAAAAAAGGTTTTATATTTATATTATTATTATTATTTTAACTAAATGTAAAATTAAAGTTTGCATATCCTGGGTTTTCAATCAGGTTTCTGTTGACAAGTTTTTTTCCGTGGTTGTTCTCCACGACCTTTTTTTAAGTGGACGGCTACCACGAAGGATTCTCTTAGTTTCTAGTTCATAGTTTCTATTTATATATGCCTTACTCAGTTATCCAAAGTTTGTTTAAATTTCTTCAGGTCCTTTGTTCTTCGTTGTACTTGAGTTATCTTCATTTCTTACAATGTTTTAGTAAGTGATACCAAGGTTAGCAGTACCAACAATTTTTATATCGTTTTTCTAATTTCTATTTTTAAAAAACTTTTTTCTCCAGCATCTCAATTCTTTTGTTTATGTTTGTATCATTTTTTTCTTAATTTTACTTTTCTTGATGTTGTATTTTGTGCTAATCTTCTTCTATGATCATTCTTTGTGATTAAGTGAAGTTAGTTTACGACATTTCATAAAGTTAATTTTCTGTTACTACTGAGTTTTTAATCAGTTTACTTTTGAGAATTAGCAGTTCGTTATTTTAGTCTTCTATGTAATTCATTAGCTCCCGGATTTTTTCTCCTTGATTAAAAAATATCTCTTCATATTTTGCAATTTTTGCTTTCATTTTTTCGATTTCGCTTTGGAGTAAATTGTTATTTTTGGTTTCAGGGTTTTATTGTTCATTCGGACCAACCATTACTTTTCCCTCTGAAGACGAGCTAGATTCTCTATCCTGTCTTTACTTTTTTATCTCCTCATTCGTCACTTATTTTCTTGTTTTTCTTTGTTATTTCTTAGAAAGACGAATGTTCTTCTCCATTTTTTTTGTTTTATATTTATAATTTATTTTATTTATTTTAGATAAAATTGTTTTAAAATATTACATTGACAAATTTATTTATTATAAAAATAGCTTTATTATACAAGTTAAGTTTTTATTGCAAGTTATTATGAAAGGAAATAAAATCTATGACGATGATGGTTAACTTTTAATCTTAAGGAAAACTAACCTTTCATTGTTTGCTTTCTCTGAATAACCTATTAATAGATATAATAAGAATATTCTGATTATTTTTCTACAAATAGATTTACTCTTAATAATGAATAAATGTTCCATAATCAAAGAATTTAAATCTTTTACATTACCGATAATCATCTAGATGCATTCCCTTCAATATCTTAGACTTAACCAGGACTTCTCTTATGCTCTTATGTTTAGAGGTATATCTAAACAATTCAAAATCTTGATCTCATCATTTTTTATATAAATAAATTTGATTATAGAGCGCGTAGCACCTCTGTTCTAGTTAAAATACTTTTTGATATATAATAGGATAACAAACTTATATGAAAAATATCTTAAAATGCATTAATCTGAAACAGTTAATATGAATATTAACTGGAATATAAAAAAGAATAATAATAAGCTTAAAAAGCAAGTTTATAATAAGAAAATTGGAATATCAGTACTTTAATATTTAGTATTTAAAGCTTTATATAAAAAAAAGGATAAAAATTAAGTTTATAGTTTTAGAAAAGAGCTCCAGGGTTCACTTATTTTTGTTCCTGCTCTTTCCTGAACTAAAGGACTGCGTAGGACTACATTAGTCCGTCATCCTTGTCTCTCCCTCATCCACTAATTATCGTTATAGTTTCTTCTTCCATTTTTATATTACTAAATGGAAAATACTTTTTTTTATTTCTTCATTATTTAGAACATTTTTATTTAATCAATTTTACTTTAAAAGCCTACTTGTGCTTTAATCTTAGACAAAATAGGTTTATTATTAGTAATTTAAATTAATAATAATCTTTATTTTTTAATTTATATTATATCTAAGGATAACAATAAATATCAAATTTATATCAACATTAATATTATTCATATTGGTAAGTTATTAAACATATATATAAAATGGCTTCTAAGAAATAACAGAACTTTGAACAAAACATTTAAACAGGAAAATTCTCTAAAAAATAAAAAAGCGAAATAATTACAATGAGTGAAAGTGAGAAATATGATTGATATGACGAACATTAACCACTTGAAAATCCAGAACTAAAAAAACTTCCGATACAAACTCAAATAGAAATATTATCTAAGTCATTAAAAGAGTTTATGTTTAAAAATAGATACCTCACTGATAAAGTAGAAAAATTAGAAAAACTAATAACGTCTTTACTTGAGAAAAAATATTAGTAATCATAAGAAATAGAAGACAAACTGGAATAAAGAATTCTTTAAATTTAATAATAAATTCAGGTTACGCCATTTTCGATTTAACAGAATTAATCAGATCCTATGGAAATGAAAATGAAGCCTCAAATTAAAATAAACAGTAAACGTTTATTTAAAATGAGTAGTAAATTTAAATTAAATAAGTGTTACAGGAATAATAGTTTAAAAGAAGAATAAAATGCTACGTGTGCAATAAATAACACCAATGAAAATACTGCTACTAACTAAGCGAAATTTAAAGAAAGAATAAATAAGATATTTTTAGAAAACTATTTAGGATATATCCAACATAAAGCGGAAAAATTTATAGAAAAAAATTCTTTAATTCAAATCTTAATCCTTGGAGAAATAATTAGGAACGCTACATGCAAGATGAAAACTATTCAGAATATTAAAGGATGGTGCGCTAATGAAGTGCTACACCGCCTAACTAAGCCTAGTAGAAATTCAAGACAAACTAATGGAGACAAGCTGATAGAATAGGTCGGATGGCTGACTACTAAGGCTTTAACAAAGCTTTTTAACTTTTGACTTTTTAAACATTTTAGATGAAATACCTTTTTGAATCTTTCCTCCACTAATATAAATATTTAATTAATAATGTAATAATTTCTATGTATATAGCAAATAAAACTTAATTATATTAAAACTTATAATTCAATTTATCAATAAAATATTAACTACCTTTATATTTAAATTATTAGTATCTTTTAAAATATTTATTGCTTACTTAATTTCTTAGAAATAGATTAAAAATCTCAAGTATAAATAATTTTATTTACTAAATAGTTATTTTAGATTAATTTAAATTTTACTTTAGAAATAATTTAATTTATAGTTTAAACTAAAGGAATAGCCTACTATTATTAAATATTTAATTTAAAATATAACTAAAATAAATTATTTAAAAGAATATTAGATTAATAGCAATTTAGAATATTTAATCTTCTTTATTTTAAATAAAGGAATATGCTAATTATATAATTTTTAACTACTTAGTTTTATGAAGATATCTATCTTATTGTTTAGTCAACTAATATTTTAAATTTAATAGTGGTATTCTTTATTATTACAAAAGAATTAAGCTATTATTATTTTATTCATTTATGCTTAACAGAATTTGCCTTTGCTAAGAGATTAAATAACCCTTTAATTTGTTTTAATAAGCTTAATAAATTTCCTAACTATTCAAAGATTTTATTCCTTTAAATCTAAAATTATAATGTAAGAATAATAAGAGAGCTATCTCTTTATTAAGCAACCCTAAATTGTTAAATTACTTTATTTGAGAAAACTTTCTAAAAAGAACTTCTACAGCATATTATCTAGTCTATGATCAACAATTCCTTTACTTGTTAAGAAATATGAAATTTGTCCAAACTTATGCTTTTAAATTTCCAAATACTTGACTATCATCCCTTCCACTTCCTCTCTTATTGAATATGATTTCAAGACAAAATAAATTTCAACTACATAAAAGGATATTCCAAAAACCTAATCAAATCATGATTATGTAGAAGTTAACGAATAAAATAATTATGAACTAATTGTTTCAGGTAAATAGCTTTACTTTTATAATCCTAAAAATACTTAAATTTTTAATATGAAATTAAGATAAAATCACAGAACTAATTCTGCTGGTGGAAAGACTTACTTAATTTCAGGTTAATCTTTACAAAACTGCGAATTTTTCGACTACAGAATTAAAAAATTTATACAGCTTCCTGATATAAATGTAGCAGTTTATGAGCAAGGATAATGACTTATAGGAAATAAATTTATGTAATCGGTGGATTTACTCCAGTAGCTTAGATGACAAATAAAATTTAAGTTCTTTCTTTAATAAAGTAGGAATGAATAACTTCATCAAGCACTTTACCAACTTCTTCTGCTTGCTAAACAGTATAATTAGCAAGCATTTCTTGCTTTGTTTTTAATTTACTAAATATAGGAATAAAAAAGTCCTATGTTTTTGATTTAAACTCAGAAAAAATTGTAGAACATGGAGAAAAACTTTAAGCAAGAAGCTATAGTGATCCTTATACTTCGGCAATAAAATTAGGAAATTTTATTTATAGCTATCAATGGGTGGGAAATATTAAACTATTTATGTACGATCTTCATTTAAAGAACTGGAAATGTTTAGGTGATTGCAATTGAACTTAAAACTTATTAACAATTATAACTTATTTAATAAAATACTTAGTTTTCTAGTTTCTATACTTAATTAAATAATTGTAAATTTTAAGTTTAGCTTGATATAAGTTTATATTTAAAGATTTGCTATAAAATTAAATTTCATAAGCTTTATTTTCCTTTATTATAATAAAGGTCTGAATATATTTAAAGATTTGAAATAATATAGCTAATATACACTTATTATCATGGATATCTAATAGCAGATTATTTTAAATTAAAATAAACATTTTATTTAATAAAATTATCTTTAAAGTTATTTTTATTTATTTAATAAGAAATAAAGATACATGTAGTGTAATAAGACTATTAACTTAGGAATCTTAGCTTTTAGTGTTTAATTATTATTTTTATTTATATTTTAGTATATTTATTAGCTACTTTAAGTTATTTAGATATTTGCTTATATTTAAATTTAGAGTACTAAGATAAGTAATTTATTATATTCTAGAATCTTGTTTCTATTTAAGTTAATAAAGATAGTTAGTATAATAAGGACAAGTAGCTCAGTAGTAGAGCATTGGACTGCAGATCCAGAGGTCGCGGGTTCGACTCCCACCTTGTCCTTTTTACCTTAAATTTGATTTAGTTTAAATATAAGTTTTGAAAGTAAAGTATAATGATAAATACATATAATTAAATAAGGTTTCTAAGTTAAAAAATAGTAAATTAATTAGAATTTAGTTAAAGTTAAAGAGTAATTAAGCATAATAATAATTATATTAAAATGTATATTTAGTTTGCTTAGCTTTATTCTAAACTTACATAATTAGTTTTATTTAGAACATAGAATGCTTTAATTAAATACTTAGTTTAAACTAATTTTTGTCTATCAAGTTTAATTTAATGTTAGTAATAATGTTAGAATTATTTATTTAGAAATGCTTAAAATTTTTACTTTTATTCCATCCTAAGATTTAGGAATTATTATAAACCTATTATTTTATTATTTACTCTCAATTATAATATGTTAAATCTAGAAGGAACTGCTTTTGTACCAATAGAGATAAATGGAAATGATAGTCCTTTTAATTAATTTTAAAATTTCTTTATTTTGCATAATTTTATCTACATAAACTAAATAAATACCCTAGTAGATAAATTAAATACAGTTTAAACAGGAAGAAGTAAACTTAAGAATATATGAAGTATAGTAAGAAGAAATGTAAAGTTAATTCTTGATAGAGTATAATGCTAAATATTATTTGCAAATTATATCTTTAAGATAAAATAGTAAAAGATATGCATCAATTATCTAGAAATATATGAAGGACACAAAAAGTAAGTTATCCTGTATGTAATTGCCTTCTCACTTAGACAGAAATGGAGGATTTTAAATAAAAAGATAGAAAAAACTCTTGGTAATAACTTTAGGTAAACTTAATTTAAAATATTATTTATAAATATTTATCTTTATCAAAAAAATTATCCAATATCTCTAAAACTAGCAGACTTGAAGCTTTAAAATTTAATATAATGGATTTAGTTAAATTTAATATTGCAAGCATATTTTGATAAAAGTATTATGATTATATCAAGCAATCTTATAAAAAGTTTAATTTAATACACTGTAATATAAATACAATTAACAAGAAGATCTACACTATAGCATTTATAATTAAGGATTAAAATCCTATAGAGTAATTCTCTAAAAGAAGAGTTAAAGAATTTGTATAAATAAAGCTCTTCTAAAATTAATCCAATTTTAGGTAAGATAAGGGATAGAACTATAAATAAAGATATCAATCTAACTAAATAAATATTTAGAAGCTTATTATTTATAATTTTGCCTTATTAGCACTATTATATGAAAGAAAATAAATTTGGTTATTTATTATCTAAGGATAATTAAGAAAGCTCCCTCTTTTAGATATCGTGAAACTATTTTAGGATGATAAAGAAAGGAGATTTAAAATAATTGAAATGATTCTAGAGATAGATATATGAACAAAGAAAAAGACTGATAATTTTATCTAATAAAGTTAAAATATTATTAAAAGACAATTTAATTACATTTGCATTCTTTTAAAATTAGAGATCTTATTAAAATTAAAAATCTAATTGTCCTATAAATTTATTAAAAGTATATTGGCTATTAAAAGCTAGCTTATTAGCTTTAAAGATAAATCCATTTTTTTATTTAAATAGAAATATCTCATTCAACTATTTTAGCTTTAGAATTGAAAATAAAATTTAATTTTTATTAATTTTTTATTATATATTTCAGTAGTTACAATAACTTTGCTTTTTAGTTAAAATAATGCTTAAAATCTCTATTATAAATAGTAAGCTTAGAAAAATACATCTAATTTAGTGGTTTGACTATAAAAATTATAATAATAGTATGTTTAAATAGATTCTAATTAACTTAATATTAATTCTTCTATATTTTCTAATTCCAACATCAAGTTGCAATCAGAAACTGCTAATCTAAACCATTTATTTGTTGACTACTTCAAAACTTAGAAAATCTTCTTTGCTATTTATTTTTTCTTAAGTCTAACCATTCTTAATATAATAGTTAATTATCATCACTTTCTTTATTTTGCTTTTTTTTCTTCCAAATATATGAAAGCTTTAGCATACTCATATTGATTATCTCATTGCTATAGAATCAGAGTTTTTATATTCTTTAATTAATTAGATTATGCATGTAAATATACAGTATATAAGTATATAATCCTAAAAATTTATTTAAAGTACTAAATATATTACATTATGATTAGATTATCTAATAGCAGAGAGAGGATTTAGCTTAAATCTAATTAACTTAGAATCGCAGACTAATAAACAGTTTTTTATATTTATCTTAAGATATTTAAGCTAATTAAGCCAAGCTTATCAAATATTATTATCTCTGCTTATAACTATAATTAAGTCTATTTTATTAGTGGAAGAAAGTTAACATTATATGGGAAATTAAATAGTAAAGAATGTAGAAAATAAGCACTAAGAGTACTGTAAAATCTATTAAAATGACTGAAAAAGAGATATTTGAAGAAGTTATTATCAGAAAGCAGGTAAGCAGTTGAAATCTAGTAATTATATCACACAAAATAGAAAAACACTAATAAAGCAGAAATATCTTTCAAATTGAATACTAGTAAGTTAAAACTTAGCAATTGGATATCTAAGAAAAGAAAAGTTAAATGAAATAAAGAACAACTAAATAATAAAAGCTGAAAAGTAATTGCTAAATTAAATAAGCTTTCTTATATTTCAATCTTATTAAATAAAATCTCATTTATCTTTATTTCTAGATAAGGAATAATTTAGAATTTAAAGTTACTCTAACTGAAATTAAAGTGGAAAAGGAAGCAAACATTTAATTAAAAAATGTAAGAAAGTATAAAGAAAATAAAGTATAAATAATATAATTTCTAGGATTTAAAAATGGCTTAGAGGATAAAGGGTAACTTTAAAAAAGATAATCATTTATGTAAAAATTCTTTTTATAATGAGTTTAATTCTAAATACTTCTTGGTATATTAAACTATTTAAGAATAAACTGAATATCTTAGTTTAAATTATAGAGTTTCATAATAAAATATCAATAGGTTTATTTCGGCTTAAGTTGAATATATTAGAATGTAATAAAAATTTCGTTAAAATATCAAAAGGGATACCAAACTCATAATTAATAATTAAAAACATCTGTAATAAAAAGGAGATTTAGTTTTAGTTAAGTAAATTCAAAAATATTCTAAAGAAGGAAAATCGAATAAAAGCAGAGAATTTATTAATTAAAAGGAGACAATAAAGACATTTCAGATCTATCCAGTTTAGCAAGTGCTCGAGCAGAGATTTTATATGAAAGTTAGAGTATTAATTGAAAAATCGAGCGATCAAAGTCTAATAAAAAAATCAAAATACAAGTATACAAGCGAAAAAATAATATATTAATTAGGAGAATGTTTATAAATTAAATCAACAATCTAGAATGAAATGATTAGATATAAATCTAAACATTCCTAAATTTAATTAATTATGTAAACTCTTACTCTGCTGATTTATTTACTATCTGATATAAAGCTTATAAAATCTTAGTGTTGCTTGCTACTTTTAAGGATTTAAATTAGACTAAACTGAATGTTGCTTAATTATTATATTTTTATAATAATAATGAAGTAGAATTAACATATTAATAGGCAGCTTAATAATATGAAGTTAAAATATTAAATTATATCTAACAACAAGCTTTAATAATTAACTGGTTTATTTCCATAGATACAATAGCTTTTAAATAATCATAGAATATATATAAAAATCCTGTATTATTTTATAATAAAAGATTCTAAATTTAACTAATACAAGGTAAACTTAGTATGATGCAAAAGCTTAAATATATTTATTATTATTTATTCATATACCAATAAATAAGCTTTTATCAATCTTTCTAGTTCAAACTTAGCTTTTAATTAAGAAAAGCCTAAAAGATGAAAATTAAATATTCAAATTTCAAGCATAATTTCAGTTCCCTTTATGATATTTTAGCATTAAAATAAATATTAAAATAAAAATAATAAGTTAAGCATACTTAAAAGAACAACTTATTTGTTCATTAAGTAGTGGTGTAATTAGATTAAAAAATATATTGCTTCGCTATTCTTTTGATTTTTCAGATCAGATAAATTTAGAAAGCTTTATAGGAAAGAAAGATTCTCTTTAAAAAATTTTAATCTTTTAAGTTGCAAGTAGGTCCTCAGATTCTCTAGTTGAAAATATTCACATGCAGAGGTAGACTAATCCTTCACTTTGAGTTATTCCTTAATATTATCCCATCATATATTGTGTAAAAGGTAGTTCGTCTTTTCAAATATTCTTACAAAAAATCTTATTTTTCTCAATTTTCTCCAGAAATTTCGTGTACTACTAAATACGCAAAATTTTTCTATTCTATTTTTAATCTAATCTGCACTTTTTTTATTTCAAAGGAATCATTTAGTTGAGCTATTAGTTTTTTTGTTGCATCAAATATCGCAAAGCCGACTCTATTCCCTTTACTTTGCTTCTTAGTCCTGATTTATTTTTTCTTGCTTTATTATATCTTTTTCGCTTTGCTACTAACTTATTCACGAATTTTGTCTAATTCTTCCATATTAGCTTCGAACTTCTCTTTGAATTATGCAAAATGTGTGCATTTTTTAGTCCATATCGTGTAATTTGATGTCATGTTGGAGTTATTCCAAATTCTTTTCTAGTTCTGAAACAATTTTTATTTAACTAAAGATAATATCAGAGATATTAAATTCTTTACTAATGACTTTATCTTTGGTCTATGTTCTCAAGTCATTTTTTGTAGTAAATTTTCTTGCAATAATCCCTTCCGCAGTTATTTGCTTTTTGTAGATCCTTCTATTCTTTAATCCTTTTGTGAAGCTAATTAAGAAAGTTAAGATAATTGAAGCTATGACATGGTCTAAAGAAGTGCTTCTGGTTTTCTCTCCTTTTTTGAGGAGGTAGTGCAAAAACCCTTCTTGAAGCCTTATACCATTTTATTATTATTTTGATTACTATTAAAACTATTGAAATACACTTAGTTTTACTTAGATAGCCTTAAAAAAATAGAATTAGAGCTTAATTAAAATAATTGTATTCTAATCTAATTATGCTTTAAAGCGTTGGAAATAAATTTAAGCTCAGTTTATAAAATAGAAAGTATTAGTTATTGAGCTTTTAAAGTGAGGAATTATAAGATAATAATTAGATTTATTTAATTACATGAAAAGTCCTAAAAATAATGAGTGCAAGAAAATAATTTTATGCTAGCAACAAAATTATAAATAATTAAGAATAATCTTTAATTTTATACCCTTATTTCTGATTATTTTTAGTTATCCTCCTAATAAAATTTTAAATGGAAGATTAGTTTCCTTTAGTAACTTAAATTGATAGAAAGAATAAAAATTAAGGATTTTATGCAAAAATTTAAGTAAAAATAAAAAAAAGTTGATCTAGGATAATTCTGTATATTTTGATCTGGTAAGGTGTTTAAATTTCAGTTAGTAATAGAAGATAAGGATTATTTAAAAAATTAAAATCTATAAACTGGTAAGCATTCATATTTCATTATTTAAATAAACTGATTAAGCAAAATGCTTAGATAGCAATACTTGCTTAATATTTTAGAATTAAGACTAATTATTTTTGATTCTTAGAGTTATAATGAGAATTACTAAATTGATACCTTATAAATTTAATCTAACTTATAAACTAAAAGCATAATTAAAATAGCACTCTATTTGAAAGGAGAGTTAGAAGGATTGATTAGAAATAGATAGATTGATAAATAAATTGGTTATGCTTGTATTAATCTTTAGATATTTGCTTGAGTAAATAAAGATTTGTAGTTAGAAGATTTCTAAATTTTATGCTAGTGCTTAGTTTCTTGAATTTTGATAGATATAATGATTATAAAATATAAAATAGAGAAGTTTAATTTCTAGAGATTTAATGCTTTCATTATGTAGAGTAATCTTCTTTATTAGTAATTTTCTTAAAAATAGAAGTATTATAGTGTTACTAGTGCACTTTATAAATAAAGTATGATTATATTATGATTTGCATCTAGTAACTTACTTATTTACTAAAGTATTATTATTCTTAATCTTATTAGTTATGCTTATATTTCAAAGCATAAATTAAGCCTTTAATAAGTAGCTCTTAGACATATATTTGAACTAGCTTTATTTTACACTAATTTATATATTTATTAGGATTAAAATCCTTAGTTTGCTATCTTAAATACCCTTGCTACTCTTTTATAATTTATCTCTAATTTATTGTTTTAATAACCTAAGCTATAATTCATAAGTTATACTTATAATCAAACCTTTACTAAGTCTAATAGTTCAAACACTAACTAGTTATAATATCTTAATAGCTTAGTAGTTTAAACTTAATTTAAGATGCAAGTGTATTTAATCATAATAAGAGCTTAATTAATCAAAGCTTACTATTCTTAAATCTATCAAGTCATTTAGTGCTTAACAAGTTTTACTTTACTCAATATTCTAAAGTATTTAAGCAACCATTCTGTTTTTAAATTACCTTTCTCAATAAACTTTAAATTATTACATAGTTAATTAGGCTCTATTAAAGTAGACTAAATCACTTTTACTTTGAGTATTCTTTTAAGAGCTACTTAACAATCCCTTCTATCTTATGATGTCTGAATAAGATCTAAAGGCTTGCTGGTATTCTTACTCAAAATGATAATTTAATATGTATCTAATCTATCTTAGTTTCGTAAGTTTACCCCTCTTATTATTAGAACTATAAGTCATGCCAGCAAGAGATTTTACATTTATAAGATAATTATACCATTTTTATTAGTCTAAACTATTTTTATACAGCAAAGCTTTCAGGATTTAAATTAAATCAGAAAGAAATTAAAGAAACCTATTTAAAATAGATTAAGTAGTGATGCTTCATATAAATTAGTGCTAAAACTTAAAATTGTTCAGTCAGTTCCATAAAAAGCGTAGAAAAATAGACTATTAAAGAATAAGATATATGCAGGAATTATCTCATTATAATTAATTTTCAATTTACATTAATAGCTTTACTAACTAAAACCCTGTATCTTCTAATTATAACAGGCACTAACCTTTTCAACACAATTATTACTATTTTACTAAACTAAGTTTATTTAGTTAAATATTAGAATCTAAAAGCATCGTTTCACATACAAGATATTAGTAGAACTTATGTTTGCTAATATTTCACAGAAAGATAATTGGTATAAATTGTAAGATTTTCTCTTAATGACTAATTAAGCAGAATTTCTAATTTTAGTTTTTAATAACTAAAGCAGCTTTCCCTAATGATAGTAACTAATTAAGTGTTAATTTATAATATTTATTTAATAATCTAGGCATATTTGTATACTCACTCCATCTCAGATATTTTAAGTCCTTAGTCAATTATTTTCTCCATTATTTTAGCAAATAAAAGAAAAAGCTTTTAGGTGTAAAATGGTTTGCTTATTTATTTTTGAATTAGTTTTGAACGAAATTTAATATCTAGCAATATAATAAACCCTTTTGATGGGAAGGTTGTTTGAAGTCTATCTAAGCTTTTAATATAACATGATTTATCTAAACTAAAAGAAGATTAAAAATTGATAAATATCTGATTATTTTTATACAACTTTGATTATTTTAAAATAAGATGATCATCGAGAAAAATTATCTAACTATATTGATTAAATGATATTTACTTTAGGTAAATGCAGTTATAAGTATGTACAGTCTGAACATTTAGCTTCATCTATAGCTGAAAATATTAATAAATTGATCTAATGTTTGAAAGTCTAAAAATTAAAGTTGCATAGTTGAATTTTGTTTTATAATGTTTTCCTTAAAATTAAGTTAGAAGTTAAAGATAAACTTAATGAGTTTATTAAAAAGAAGTTATTGATATGATATATTTTCAATTCTATGGAAGAGTTATTGTTTTCCTCTCTCACTCTGCTTATATTTTTAATCTTTTCCTATCAAACTAATAGCAGCTTAGACACATCTTTTTGGCAAATGCCTATCTATCGCTATGCCCACATTTCGCTATTTTTTCCACTTTTGTTTTAAAGAATAAACAAAGAGTACAAACTGGTTTGATATCCTTTTTACCATAAAAGTGTCTACATTATTCTTCTTACACTTAGAATTCCGTCTACGAAGAAGATTCTTGAATTTAGATTTCAGAAATCAATCTTCCATGAAGCAATTTTTTTTTGTTATGACGCAAATATCTAAGAGAAGGTAAGTTTTTAGCTTAGCCCCAATCCTTGGAGAAATAAAGAGAAGGAACTTCTCTAAGTAAGGAAGGCATGCCTTACAGGATATGAGAACTTTACTCCCATTTCATTTCAATATTAATTAGGACAAGACTTTAGCTTATATACTAAACTATTTTCATTGAAATAAGAGTTTAATTCATCTCACTAGCTAATTTAAAAACAGTTAGTAAAACGAGAAACTATTTATATATCATTCATAAGTAGACTAAGCAGCTATTAACTTCTATTTTAAAACTATCTATGAAAAATAGATTCATAAGTCAATCAATTTATGAATAGCTTGAAAATGGTAGGAAATTTATTGGACATCTTTATATTGTCAGAATTAGATTTCAAGCATTTAAAATAGAAGGCTGCGAAAAATGTTTATTTAAAACAGACAAGCTTATGGAAAAAATTAATGTCCGAGCAAGCTTTATAAGTAAATATCTTTATACTTCTAAAAAATAATTAATTATACACAATATATTTTTGGTAGTTTGGAAAGAAAAATTCTTCGCTACATTTAAAAATATTTAGAGCTTTCTAAAATAGTCTACTCATACTAAAAACTTACAAAGCACTTGCTCAATTTTAAATTTTAGTGAAAAATGTAAAAAACACTAAACTTATTTCTTTTTATTAAATCAAACATCTAATATTGCTAAACAAATCCAAAGACCTAATTTTTTATTTTAAATCTAATTAAATTTGATTACACTAAAATTTAGATTTTGTTAGGATTATAATGTTTGCTTAGTGCTTTAAATTTTTAATATAGCTTTAAGTAAATTTATTTAGCAAGTTTCTAGTATAACTTAAATATTCTTTCTTGGCTTGCTATTTTATAACTAACTAATAAATGTTTATTTGTCTTAGGAAATAAACATTTAATTATTAAACATAATAGAAATTATTTAATGCAAAATGACTTAATCATACTTGCTTATTTGCACTAGATGTTTAAGGATGAATAAATAGGGTAGAATTAGATATATTCGGTATTTCTACTTGATTAAATAAAATTTATTTTAGATTGTTTTTAAATGAATGTTTATACTTTATGAGCAGTGGCTATAATATCTAATATTAATTAAAAATAAATAAAATTATAGTATCTCACTTTAAGGTATATCTTACATTATAATTTATCATATTTCTTCTTTATAAATTACATATTTTGATATCATAGATAACTTTTTATTTATTTATTACTAAAAAGCATTAAATTTAGAATGAAAAAAGATTTAATAATTTTACTTTTATCCTAAATTATAAAATTTAGATTTAATAAATATTAACACTATATTTTCTTATTTAACCTTACTATCTATGAATTTATTAAATTTCTCATACAGCTTTTAGATAATGAAATCTTATTATCTAAAATTTAATTCAGAACTTTAAGATAATAAATAGTACTCTGATTTGCTTAAAAATACTTTCATATATCTAATATTGTACAATCCTCTTTACATTTCAACATTGTAATTAACTCTTCACACTGAATTTATTATATTACTATGTCTATTATCAAATATCGTTCTAAATTATAAGAATAATAATACCTTTAATTTTCTTTATCATTTACTTTTAAATTTTGTATTTGAGATCTATTATGCTCACTTAACTCCTTCAGTAAATGAAATTCATTTATAACTCTATATTTTTATTAAGATTCAAATATTCAGAAATAAAAATTAACTAAAGCAGGAATATCTCATAAGATAAATTTGCTTAACTATTAAATAATTAAAAAAGCTTCTTTTGTTTGAAATAGTATAACTTTAAAAATTTAAATTAAAAGTGTTCTTATCATCAAAGATAGTAGCAAGAACCTATAAAGTTTGTTTAAACTAGTTCAAACTAAATTAATTTAAATTAGATCCCTAACAAATTTTAAATTGCTTTTGCTTCCTTAATATTATCAATTATATGAAATTTAGTCTTTATTTGAAAGTTTAAATAGGATAAAGTAAAAAAGTTAGACTTAATTAAACATTTTAAAAAAGGAAGAAGAATACAAGTATCATTAATAAAATGTATAAAGCATTAGGAATAGAAATTAATATAATAGCTAGAGATGCTATTACTTAGAAATTATAAAAAATAAATAATTTACTATTTAAAAGTTTATTTTCCATACTATCTATAGGGGCTATATACAAAAAAGAAAGAAATTTAGTTTAAGATCATTTCTATATATTTAAAATAAAATAATTGAGTCATAATTTATTAGGTACTCAATAAAAAAATTAGAATAAACATTAAATTTATTTTCTTTTTTAATCTATCATTTAAAAAGAAAAGATAAACTTTAAAAATTAATAACCAATAAAAAGCTTAAAAGTATAAAATTACAGTATATTATTAGGGAATATAATTAAAAAAAGCGCATTTTAAACTAGGAGAAATAATTAATAATCAATTAATTTAAGAACTTAAACTGAATAACCAAATAAGTATCAAATCAATTCTACATAATCAAATATATATAGCTATTTATTAAGTATTAAAAGGTGATTACAATTTTATATTGTTATCATATATCATTATATTTAGCTTAGAACTGAAACAGAAATCATATTTTGACAGAAATAAAGGAGTTCTTGCAAAAAACGAAGTTTTAAGCAAATTTCATTGATGTGTTATCTAATTATATTGATATAAACATCTTATAAATTTATATCTAATTAGTTTATATTTGGTAACTCTAAGCTCTTATAATGCTAAAGTTTATTTATTTAGTTAAAATATCACTGAATAATATAAAAGAACTAATAGAAATTTTAACTATTGATAATTAAATTGTTATTTCCCTTTAATCAATTATTATCTTAATCGTTACAAATAGCTTTCCTATTAAATTTTAATCTTTCATTTTAGGTAGCATATCAACTAACTCCTATCTTAAAATTTAATCTTCAGATTTCAAATATTTAATAGTATTTTTCAAATCTTAGGTTCTTTAGTAAAGATCTCTAATAATCTTGCTAATTTTGATTCTCCATCTAATGAAGGAAATATTATTGGCAACATCTTACTAAGAGTTATTATGTTTTATGAGAGATATTTGTTTTTTTGGAGCAATTTTAATAATAAATAAAAATGACTATAGAGCGCGTAGTACCTCGTTGGCGCGCAGCTCTTTCAGTATTAATATTAAAAAAATTATTTTCATATTTCATGTTGCCATTCTAGAGTCCAATGAGTCATTTCAGCTTCTCCAAATGGGGAATTAGCTTATAAAAAATTATTCTTAAATCTTGAAACAAATGCTCCAATCTTCTTGAATAAGATCCAAATAAGAATTAGTAATTAAGTTATTAGAAGGCATGTCAGTCAAACGTTCATACTGCTATCGAGAACCTTGGCAAATTAGACTTGTCTCTTCTTAGCTTGCCCACCCTTTTCTTTTGTAGTATATACTGCGAGATTACTCACAATGCAGAGTACACTGCCCCAGATTGTCTACTAGTTCTTCTGACATCAACCGACATCCATTTTATTATTTTTATATAATATCCAATGGTTTTGAATAAATGATTGACAAAAAAGCATTAAAATAAATAAAATAACTAGAAAAAATAAACTATGCTGATTTAAATATAGCAGCAGAAAGCAAACGAAATCAGAAATTAAACTTTTTAATATTTTTCTATTATGCAAATTAATATTAATTAATCATTCATCATATCATTCTAGATAAATATAACATATATAATTAATTATATTAGTTCTATCTAGTTATTTAAATGTTTATAATATTATTATTTTAGAACTTATAGAATCTCATCTTATTAGTTAAGAATTAAATTTAATATTTCAAATATAAATTAAATAATTTAAAATACTTAATGCTAAATAAAAGGTTAAAATAAATAATTATTATAATATATATATAATGAATGTCGGGCGCGTCAGTAAAACTAGTAGGTAATCTGGCTAGTGTATACTGCATTGCGAGTAATCTCGCACTTGATGCTCCACGGGAAAGGGTGGATAAGCTCCGTTGAGACATGTCTAACTTACCCCGAGGATTCTCTCTATCAGTATGAAAGTTTGACTGATGGGCCTTCTAATTACCGACTTAATAACTAATTCTCATTTGAACCTTATTCAAGAAGACTGAAGCATTTTAATCAAGATTTAAGAATAATTTTTAATAAGAAGATTCCACATTTGGAGAAACTGACATGACTCAATGGACTTCTAGAATTTGAACAAGAATCATAGGAAACTTTTCTTAATATTAGATATTAATATTGAAAGAGCTGCGCGCAAATGAGGTGCTTCGCGTTCTATAATCATTTTTATTTATTTATTTATTATTTGTTTATAAATAAATAAATATAAAGATTAGTTATTAGTTAGACTAAGCTAGCTGAGATAAACTATAAGATAGAGTTATAAATCTAAGTTTAGCTTATCTAAATTAGTGAAGGAATAATATAAATTTTATCTATTAATTAATTTATATTTAAGATAGCTAAAATATTCCATAGTAAATTTAAAAAATAGTAGCTTTTTAAGATTAATTAACATAAAAATTAGATTTAAAAATATAATGTTTATAATTAATTTAAATTATAGCAAATAAATAAATTAAATAGTGAATAAAAATAACTAATAGTGAGTATATAAATTTAATATATTTAAAATTAAGATGTGAATATTAATAATTATAAGCTTAAAATTTTAATATTTTTAAGTTTTATTATTTAAACTTGAAACCAATAAAAACATCAATATTATCTCCTTAATACTAAGATTTTATAAGAGTAAAAAAATGTTAAGAGAAAAATAGTTTATAGATAAATATCTAAAATTGCTTTCAAAATTAATTTTTTAACTAAAGAAATTAAATGTAGTTTCAAATAAATAGTTTTAAAACGTAGTATATAATATAGAGATAGATATTTAAAGTAAAAAATATTTAACAAGGAAAATTTCTAAAATTGACAAAATGTTAATAATTTATATTTGATTTTCTTGATAATTTATATCTTGATTTCATTTTAAAATAGTCTAAGAATATATTTTCCTTAAATTTTACTTTTTAACTAAGAAAGCTTATTTATTGATATTTATTATATATATTTTTTTTTAAACCGTCATAGTTGTTCGAAGGCGAACAGAAAGGTCATCTTCATCAGAGGTTGGGGAAGTTAAGTACCCATAATCGACTCTATATCTTCCTCTGCTTTGGTTTGACATCGAGACATAAGATTCTTAGACCTTCGACACTGGCTTGGCTTGGCTTCGTTTATTTTTAATTCTGGAACTAAAAAGAAATAATATTGCGAGCTTCATCAGAGGTGGGGAATTTAAGTACCCATAATTGACACATGTCGCCCTCTGCTTTGGTGATGCAATGAGACACAATCCTGCCATGTCCTTGGACCTCCAGCAAGTATTAAAGATTACGAGTATTCTAAAATTATATCAGTATTGAACATTTTTATCAATACTGAATAATTATACCATTATTGAACAAGGTTTATCAGTATCTGATAATTTTATCATTAACAAACATTCTTGTCAGTATGAAACATTTTTTTTTAAAGAGCCGCGCACGAACGAGAGTGCTACGCGCTCTATAATCAAATTTATTTATTTATTAGAATATTTCTTCTTTCTCTTTAAAAATTTATAGTTTGACAAATTTAAATTTTAGATAATAATAATAATAAAAATAATAAATTATAGTGGTACTACCATTATTAGGTTAACTACTTTAAGTTCAATTGTATTTATTCTTATATAATTTATGCTACTTTCTATTAAATTTCTTATAGATTTTTGATCTTTTTCTCTGCTTAGTCTTCTATACATAATATAGTTTTTCATAGTATTTTCCTAATTATGCTATTGTTCACTTCCGTTATTGATTTACGTAATTTCATTCCTTGATAAAATTTTATTCTATAAATTTAATCTTCTCGCAGCAATATATTTTAGTCAATCCCCTTCAAAATATTTTTCTTATATTCTTGGTTGAATCTAAAACTTTTAAATCATCTTACTTAGTGTACTTTTCTCTTGAAGAATCAATTTCTTAAATATTCCTCTGAATAAAGTTGCAATCCATTTTTCCTCATTATTAAGGTCACTATTTTTTAAGTTTTTCTAGATTATAAATTGTTAATGTAAGGTAAAATAGTTTATCTATCTCTAATTCCTTTAGTTGAAGCAATTTCTTGCTTTCCGATTTTCTGATAATTTCCTTTTTTTAATTAGTAATTTTCTTATTGTATCTTCACCACTATTATAGCAAAGTCCTATTTTTACGTTTATTCCCGTTTTAAGATTTTAGGGTCTGAATCTCCAAAAATAGTTGTTATATCTCTTTTTCGTAATATCGATTAAGGATGTTTGTCTTTTGTTTTAGAAGAGATTTAATCTATTTTATATAATATATAAAAAGGACAAGGTGGAAGTCGAACCCGCGACCTCTGGATCTGCAGTCCAATGCTCTACTACTGAGCTACTTGTCCTTCTTATCTTAACTATCTTTATTAAATACATATTCAAAAATGGTTAGCTTCAATAAGGGTTTTTATACCACCTCCTCAATGTAGGAGAGAAAACCTGAAGCACTTTCTTCTATCACGTCTTCGCTTTAATTAATTCAACCTTCTTTATTACGAATGGAAGCCAGACTCATAACCCAAGCACTCAGACTACACCAAACCAAATTCACTGATTGAGGAAACATGATATAATAATACACTCAACGGAAAAAGGATATTAATATATCTATGATAGGACAGACTTCATTAAAAGGAGGAGCATAAAATAAGAAAGAAATGAAGTGGTAAATAAAAGTCACAATCTAAGCAATAATTCAATAAAAGAATGAACAACTTATTTTAGCCAACGTCCTTGAAGACTAAATGGTAAGAGTCTACTAAAATGCCTATGATGATCTATCAGATATGGTGGTTGCAGTTTATTTTAACCACTATCTGGAAAATACTGATTTAATAGAGAAAAAGAAATAGTCTAAGAAGTGATACAAGTGCTTAGGAATCAAATATGGAGCGAATACAGACAAGCAGTGGCCAAATTCATCGTCAAATAAAGCGGAATAGTATATTTAATCTTCAACAATAAAGAAAGATACTAGCAATTCGCTTAATTAAGGGAATGAACATTCAATGGCGTTAGAATTCCTATCTAAGCAAGAAACTAATTAAAATACTTTGACATCCATTACTACTCAGTTTACTTCATAATAAACGAATATTCAAACATGAAGGAAGTAATGAAAATAATGAGACAATATGGAAAATCTAAAGGAGAGGTATAGCATACATACCCAAACACTACAATGCTAACAGGTAGAGTGTAGTGTGTAATTAGATTTAAAGGATATAGATGAAGCAAAGAGGATTCCAGAAGTAATAGACCTGAACGGAAAAAAAATGAGAATACATCACCCAGTAAATTTTATCTGCTGTCTATGCAAATTGAAAGGACACACAGATCAACAATGCAGAAGGGTGGAAGCAGCAAAAAGGAAAAAACTACATACAAGAGAATTAAAGATGCTTGAAGTAGAAGTTAAATTAGCAATAAGCAAACCAGAATTAAAAGCAAATCAAGCAAATAAGAGGATAATTGAAGAAGGAAAGTAAATGATTATAGAGGAAGCAAGAGAAGAAGAGAAGGAAATAAAACGAGGAGAATAGAAAAATAATTAAAACAACTAAACAATTAAATAATAAACAGTCTTTTATGCTAAATGAATAAACAAGAATTATTTTTAATCAAAATGGAGTTGGATATATGTAAGGCAGAGGGATAGAGAAATGTTTATAGAACTAAAAAAATAGAAAACAAACAATTATACAATAAGATATAATATAAAACAATTCAGAGAAAAGGATATTATAAGTAATGGTAAAAACGCTAAACCCTAACAGAAG
Organism: Loxodes magnus; assembly: GCA_946699065.1. Taxonomy (NCBI): domain Eukaryota; phylum Ciliophora; class Karyorelictea; order Loxodida; family Loxodidae; genus Loxodes; species Loxodes magnus. The sequence goes on from CAMPDV010000424.1 coordinate 104,862, forward strand.
AAATAAGAAACAAGCAAAACAGCATAATTTAGTATGTAAGGAAAAGCGTAAATTAAGAAAAAAACAAAAGAAATAGAACAAGCTCAAAAAGAAAAAGAATAAAATGCAAATAAAAGTGAGAAGTAAGAAGCAAACTGAAACAAACTTTATTTAGAATTTACTATGCTAAGAAACAAAAAAGTAAAAATGAACAATTACCCAGCAACAATTAATAGAAGGCAAAAGAGAAGAATAAAATAGATAAGAAGAAGGAATATAGATAATAAGTGGAAATATAAAAAAAGGGAAAAAATTATTAATGAAGAGAATATGGAAAAAGAGAATGACAGATAGGATGAAAGAAAGATGGAGTAGGAAGATGAATAAAAAGAAGAAAGTGATGAAGAGGAGGCAGAGGAGATGGGTGAAAAAGAAGAATAAGAATAAGTCATAAAAATAGGGACAGCAAATTTTAGTGGAGTTAGAAGTGCAAAAGAGGCACTAGCCAAATTAATGACTCAAAAAATTATCCACATAATGGCAATATAAGAGATTTATTGAAGACTAAAAAGATATGTATAATATAGCAGGATGTAAAAACTTAATAAATGTGGGGTCAAAAAAGGGAAAGGAGTATCATTCTATATTAGAATCGACATATGTAAGGAGATTAGAGAAATATAGAATGAAGTCAACCAAATGACGCTTTTTGGAGGAGAGAAAGTGATGGCCATTGAAATAAGGAGAAAACTAGCAGTAATAAATATAGATGCACCTGTAGCAAATGACAACTAATAATATGAGCCATTCTATAACTTAGTGAACAAATTTAAACTATAAGCAATAGAAAAAGGACTTAATGTAATGATCATAGGAGATTGAAATGCGCACATAGAGTAATGATTAACAAAGAAAACAAACTCAGCTATAAAGAGAATACTACAGTTCATGGAACAGAATAATCTAATATGCCTAGATCCAATTGAAATAAACTTCCGTTCACTTAAACAATGAATATAAAATATATTACTTTTTAATTGAAGAGATAATGAGAGAAGAGGTGATAAAAAGTGATTTTTATTACTCATACGTAATAAGGGATCATAGACCTGGTATTATATAGGTAAAGATTGGTAAAAAAGTTAGAAAATCATAAAAGATAGAAAAATAAATTACCTACTATTAAAGAAAAAAGAGATCTAAGAAAAATTTGAAAGATTTATACAAGAAAATATCTAAAAAGAAGAAATTGATAGCCTAAACGCTAAGTAGACTTACAAATGATAAAAGAAAAATATATAAGAAGGAGTTCAAATGGTATGTGGAGCAGTTAAAGCATAAAACTTTAAGATATATAAATGCTCAGAAACAACAAAATAGTGTGATAAAATTTTCAGAAAAGGCAGAAAACAATTAAAATAAAGGATAAAGAAAAACGAAGAAATAAATGAAAATCAACAAAACGAGAAATATAGAGAATATCAAAGAGTAAGACAAGAATACATTTAATCAAGAAAAAAAGATAAAAGAATTAACTTAACCTAGCCCATTTATGGACAATATAAATAAAGAAAGCCTGACAGAAATGTGGAAGAAACTAAAAAACCTGCTTAATAGGAAAAATAATTAGTGAATACCCTTCTCAAAAGAAGATGTTAAGACTTTCAGGGACGAATGATAGCAGTTATATGAAGATGGCGATAATATGTTACCAACTAAATTCTTTAAAAAGGATGAAATAATGATAAACAAATATGAAATCTGAGAAAACATTAACTAATTGGCGAAATGAAAAGCAGCAGGACCTGATAAAATTTAAATAAGAACAATTTCAGCTAGTCTGAAAAAATTAATAGAAGTAACTTGAAAAATGATAGCTAAGATGATTTAAGAGGGAGTAATACCTCATGAGATGAAATAATAATACATAATATTAATATAAAAAAAGGATGCTAGATGAATCCGATGAACTATAGACCAACCTCTTTATTGAATCATGCTTTAAAAATTGTAGACGCTTGAATTTTCTAGCAATTGTAAGGATATCTTTATAATGATGAAAGCGAATACTAATACGGTTTCAAAAAAGGAAAATCAAGCGCATATAAATCTTCAATCTAAGAGCAGTATATGAATGGTCAATGCCGAACCAAAAATACGTTTTTTTAATATTTGTTGATATTAAGAAAGCATATGACTCAGTCGAAGAAAAGACATATGATAAATTCTAAACGATCTAAAAGTACCGGAATAGATAATTAAACTTCTAGCAAACTTCTACTGTGAAGAAGAAACTAAACGGAAAATTAATTATTAAATAGCAAAATCATTTGCGACAAATAAAGAGCTAAAACAGGGAAGCATAACATCACCAAGACTATTTAACTTGATAATAGCAAGACTTTTCTATAGTTTGGAAGATTAAATGCTAGGATCACGATAAACTATAAAAAAGAAATGAGATGAACATAAGAAATATATGCAGGATGCTTTGTATACACAGATGGCCTAGCCTTAACAAGTGAATGGGAATAATTAGAGGAAGTAAACTAAAATTTAACCTCATGTGCAGAAAAGTACAAATTGGAAATTGCAGATAAAACTAAATTAAAGATATGAAAATCAGCAGAAAATAGTAACTGAGAAAATATTTAAATACTATCGAGGTGGGAAACTTAAGGATCGAAAGAGTAACGACCTTTTAGTACCTAGGTTATATAATAGAAGAGAACATCAGTTTTGAAAAACACATGGAAAATAGAACAGAAGAAGCATAAAAAATAAAAACATGAATACTGGAAAAATAACAATGAATAAGGGATCAACACCATATAATGCAGGAATAATGATAAAAAACTTCGTAAGCTCAGTTTTCAGTTATGGGACAGAAGTGATCCCATATTGCGAATAATTTGTCGGAAAATTAGTGATGGAGCAATTAGAAATAATATAGAGAAGACTTTTATGAACAAACATAGATGCCCTTTTTTAAGTGCAAAATGAGATGTTAGAACATGAACTGCATTTTATGAAATTTAAACATTATCTATAACAAAAAACGTTGAAATGAAGAGGCAAATTAATAGGAAACTAAGGATAAACAGATGAAGAATTAATTTTCAACCTAATGTAAAGAAGAGAATTTTATATTGGAATAATATTGCACAGCAATAAAATTAGAAATAAAAATTTAGGACAAAGAAATTATAGATGATGGTAATAATAATTAAAAAGAGAAGAAAAAACATTAATCGTGTAATATAAGAATATAGAGTATACGTAGAAGATAGAGAAAGAATAGAGTAAATGATAACAACATTATAATGTAGAAAAGCATGATTTGATGAATATGTAGTAGGACAACCCAACTACCTGAGATACAATAAAAATAGAAAAGAAGAAATAAGCTACCTATTTAGAATAAGAGCGAGATGTAATGGTAGCTAGGATTGCTTAAAAGAAAGGCACCTAGCTATGACAAGTTAATGCCCTTTCTGTAGCAATGTAAGAGAAAATAAACGGCATATCAAAGAAAACTGTTCAGAATACAAAGAAGAAAGATAATAATTTATTTGAAATTTTAGAGCAATAGGAGTAGAGAGATAAGGAATGGAACTATTTGATCTAATATGAGGTACGGCCAAATTCGAAAAATTCATTAGAACCTAAGAAGAGTAAAAAAGAGCTAAAGCTGACTTGATAATATTATATCAAAGATATATTAGAAAAAAGGAAAAGAGGATATATATAGAGAAGAAAATTGAATGAAAAAAAGAAATAGGAAAAGACTATAGAGCAGGAAAATAATAATTTTCATGCGTATATAAAAACTTGATCAAGAAGAAAAGAATTAGAAATGAAAATTAATAAGAAATATAAGAAAAAAAATTAAGATTGCGATAAAGATAAAATAAAGCGTAGATAGATAGAAGAACAAAAGATAATGTAGAGGAAAATGAGGAAGATATATAATTAATAAGAGAAGAATTTCTATTACCTGAAGGTTTACTTGAAGAAACGGACATGTATTGAGATATGGAGAGAGCTATACACTAACGAGGTGCTACGTACTCTATAATCAAATTTATTTATTTGTTAAACTTAAATAGAACAAAAAGGTTTGATAAAAAGCACTTTTCATTAAATTTCTTTATAAAATTTATAATTTTTAAATTAAGCAAACTACTAAAAGAATCAGTAAGAAAATAAATTTAATAATGAAAAGATAAAAATCACCCAATCAAGCAATTATAAAACATTAATACAAAGAATACGGAAGTCAATTGCTTTATTTGCACTGCAATACCTTTTTAATATTTTTCTAAAAGTAATTCATATAAACTTATTTTAAAGATGATTTTTGCTAAATAAAACTTTTATAAAACTAAAATAATCACAGTAATCTTTAAAATATAATCATTTTATCAAGAAATATTTAGAGGTTAGAAAAATCAAATTTTATTTAAAACTAAAAACCTAGAAATAAGTAGTTTTTATTTAATAAATTGTAATGTTAATAAATTTTTAACTTCAATTGCAATCACCTAAACATTTCCAGTTCTTTAAATGAAGATCATACATAAACAGTTTAACCCCTTCCACTTATTGGTAACTATAAATAAATCTTCCTAATTTTATTGCCGAAGTATAAGAATCACTATAACTTTTTGCTTAAAGTTTTTCTCCATGTTCTATAAATTTTTCTGAGTTTAAATCAAAGACGTAAGATTTTTTAATTCCTATATTTAGTAAATTAAAAACAAAGCAAGAATTGTTAGTTAACTATACTGTTTAACAAGCAGAAGAAGTTGGTAAAGTGCTTGATGAAGTTATTCATTCTTACTTTATTAAAGAAAGAACTTAAATTTTATTTGTCATCTAAGCGTTTGGAGAAAATCCTCCGATTACATAAATTTGCTTTCCTATAAGTCATTATCCTTGCTCATAAACTACCACATTTATATCAGGAAGTTATACAAATTCTTAACTTCTTTAGTCGAAAACTTCGCAGCTTTGTAAAGATTCACCTGAAATTAAATAAGTTTTTCCACCAGAAGAAGTTGTTCTATGATTTTCTCTCAATTTCATATTAAAAATTTAAGTATTTTAAGGATTATGAAAATAAAGTTACTTACCTGAAACAATCAGTTCAGAATTTTTTTCCTCGTTAGTTTCTACATAATCGCTATTTGATTCGGTATTTGGAAAATCTTTTAATGTATTTGTTATTTATTTAGTCTTGAAATCATATTCAATAAGATTGGAAGTGGAAGGGACAATAGTAAAGTATTTGGAAATTTAGAAGCATAAATTAGGACAAATTTCATATTTCTTAACAAGCAAAGGAACTTTTGATCATAGACTAGATAATGTGGTGTATTATTCCTTTTTAGAAAGCTTTCTCAAATAAAGTAATTTAACGATTTGCTTATTATTTATAAAGAGATAGCTCTTTTATTATTCTTGCATTATAATTTTAGATTTAAAGTATAATTAAAATCTTTCAAAATAAAAGAAAAAGTTTATTAAAAAATAAAAAAAAACTTAATTTAATCATTTAAATAAAGCAAGGTTAGCTAATTTGAAATATATATAAAATTTCTTTTTTTCTATGATTAAAAGTAATCAAAAATGATATAAAAATATGTATTACTAATTGAAAATTAAGAAATTTATGCATTTACATTTTTAATATTTTTATTGCTTAAATAAAAAATATTATTTTAGATATGACGAAGAAATCATTAAAGTTCTTTTAAATAATTAAAAAAATAATTAAAATGAATAAAATATTTTTAATTTTAACCATAATGAAATAAAAAAATTTAAGCATGTTTAAGAACTAAAATACTTTAGTTCTTAAAATAAACTTAAAAAAGTAAATAGTTTAATAAATAAAAAATAATTCTATTTTATTATATTATATTATATTTTATATTTAAACTTTTTATCAAAATATAAATATATTTTTAGAGTCTTTAAAATCTTTTTAATACTATTTACAGAGGATTTAGTATAATTATTATAATAAATAAATAAAAATGATTATAGAACGCGAAGCACCTCATTTGCGCGCAGCTCTTTCAATATTAATATCTAATATTAAGAAAAGTTTCCTCATGATTCTTGTTCAAATTCTAGAAGTCCATTGAGTCATGTCAGTTTCTCCAAATGTGGAATCTTCTTATTAAAAATTATTCTTAAATCTTGATTAAAATGCTTCAGTCTTCTTGAATAAGGTTCAAATAAGAATTAGTTATTAAGTCGGTAATTAGAAGACCCATCAGTCAAACTTTCATACTGATAGAGAGAATCCTCGGGGTAAGTTAGGCATGTCTCAACGAAGGTTATCCACCCTTTCCCGTGGAGCATCAAGTGCGAGATTACTCACAATGCAGTATATACTGACCAGATTACCAAATAATTTGTCTGACGCAGCCGACATTCATTTTATTATTTTATAATAATTTAATTTTAATAGGGCGGACCTTTCCTCTATAGGTTACGAGAAGAATTTCTCAAAGATGAACTGACTGAGAAGCAAGCTTTCTAAGTGTTGGACCAGATTAATCTTCTCTCATCATGGATTGGAAATCACCTGTAATCGTCTGTTGGTGTCCTGCACTTTGGAGAATTGGAAAGGAAACTTGCCCGCATTTAGAAGAGAAAATGCTATGGAGATACTGGGATTTAAAGAGACTTAAAAATTGGCTTTTTAAAGAGATGTTCCCTATTGAAGGGCTAAGCACTCTATAATACATTTTTTTTTATAAAACTTTAATATCTTTATAAATAATGTTTGCCTTAATATATCTGTTTTTTTCTTAAATTTCGTTGATGAAAAAAGTTAATTAAACCTGCTTTAAAGAGTTTAAATCCTTTAAAATATCAATAAAAGTAACTACAAATTTATATTGTGATTATTAATAGAAGTATCAACACAAAATAGTTTAAAATAAAACTCTTTGCATTTACTCAACAAAGTTGTATCCGTAATAGGTATCTTCCTCGCAACCAGTTATACTGGCTTAGACTGTGAAAGTGTTGATACGCTTAGACTGATATGATTTAAAATTTTGTTCTTCAATTTGAATTAAAAAATATTCATTTTCTTAAGGATTTAAATTTTTTCTTTAACACTTTCATACCATTTTTTATCTGAAGTGTGTATTAATTTTTTTCTAACTTTGTTAAATTAATTTTAAACCTCTTAGAAATAGTAAAAAAATAAATAAAAAATAGTTATTTTTTAATATCATCGAGCTTTCTTATATCGAGAAATTATTTGTAAAATTTTATATTTTTTTACCTGAAGATTTGCTTTTTACCTTTTTATTAATTTATTTATATAGGATTATTCCAAAAGAGTTTAGGTTAGATAATAATTATAAATTTTAAATTAAATTTATAATATTTTGATTGAGAATTAAAAAGGTGTAAATAAACATAATTCTAAATTGCTTTTTATGGTTAATCTTGTTTGCTTTACTATTTATTTTTTTCTAAAAAATTATTTAAAAAGCTATATATATAAAATATAGCCTATTATCAATTTAATTTTTGTCTATATTGTATTTTGGTAAATATCATAGTTAAAATTTTCTTACCTTTTGAGAAAGTTCTATATTTTTATTTGGTTTAAACTTGGGTTTTTTTAATTTAAACATAAATCATTTATCAAAAGTTGACAGAATTGCTTCTTTCAATTAAAGATATTTTTGCTTTTAGAAAAATATTCTCTTCTCCTCTTAGCCACTTGATATATACACTCTTTGCGATTTTATTTAATATGAGTGGTTAAATTCTTGAATAAAGTAGCAATCTATAAAAAATCTTGATTTGAGCAACTTAATATTCTATCTATTTTTCTTAAAATTAGCTATAACTTAAAAACCTTAAATATGAATATCTTACAATATTTAAACTTAATGGATTATTTTATATAGATATTATAAAATTTTAAAGTAGCATATCAATTAAAGATTGATTAAAATTAACTATCTAGACAATTTAGTTTCCTATATCTATAAACTAAAATACTTTTATATCAAAATAAAATTAAAAATCTACGTTATTTTGTTGGTTTTCTTATCACTTATTTTTATTAATTTTGCTATACTTTTTTATTATTAAATTCTTTAGCTAATTGTAAGTTAAATAACTTCAATTCCTCTTTAGTAAATTATACATTCTTTTTTTGATAATTAAATAGTTAGTTTGGATTATATTACAACAAAGCAAAACAATAAAAATCCTAAATCATGTAATATAATAAAATAATAAGGTATTAAAATGATAAGTAAGAATGAAATAACACTAGACTATAGCATAAAATAATTGTAATAGCACTAAGAAATTTTAGTTTTAAGTTTATCTAAATTATATATTAAAAGTATTAACTAATTTTAAACTAAAAAAGCTTTTGATATCTTTAATTGCAAGAATTGCTTTCTTCAAAAATAAACGTTCGAAATTTCTTTTAATTGTTATTAAATATCTTCTTGATTGTCTCATTTTTCAATTATATTCGCTTTCTTCTTTTATATTTGTAAGTCTAAATACTCCATATTAAAATTATTTAGCTTTAATAATGAATCTAATAAAAACCAGGAAACATTCTAAGCTATTTAATGAATTTTAAGAATATAGCATTTTATATTTTTACTTCTTTATAGTTATTCAAATTTAATCTATATTCTAAAGGACTTAGATCCTAAGCTTTAAGCATTGCTAGTGCTTGTATTATTATTCTCATAGATTGATATTTATTATATGATGTAATAACAAAGCTTGCAAAATCCTTAATTTTCTATTTAAAATACATAAGATATCTTGCTATCTAAAGTATTTGAATTAGAACTAGCTTAATAGTTTATTATAGAGACTTATTTAAATTTTTTAGATAGATAGTAATTTAATTTTCACATTATTAGATCTTTTAAGACTTTGGAAATTAAATATATAATAAGCTATTAAAAATACTAAGACTTCTGAGGATATAATATAAAGTATAGCATTATATAAATTATTAAATGAAAAAATGGAATTTAATATTGTCATGACTATAACGGAGAGAAATTAAGAAGGCTAGGAGAAAAACCCTTAAATTTAAAATTAAAACTATAGGCTAACTATTACTCAAGCTCTTCATCTCTATCTTAAGACAAGTGCATGACAAATCCCGAACCTGCTAATCTAGAAAAGGAAAAAATTGAAAATCTTAAATAAGTCATAGTTAAACAAGAAGAAACAATCTTTAGGCTTTCCAAGTAGATAAAAGATATTTTAACCAATTACGGTCAACTAAACATTGAAAACGATTAACTTAAAGATTTATTAATAAAATAAAATAAAATTATATTAAGCGAGAATAAATCTGATCTCAGTCTTAACTTCCACCATCTCAATATGTAAAAATGGAAATAGAAGCTAACTAAAATTAATTATCAAACGTACTAACTCTTCAATATCAAGATTAATAGGAGATTAATAAAGATTAAGATAATCTTATTAAAAGAATAGAAGATATTGAACAAAAATTAGGAAAAAAAGCAAAGAACAATTTGCAGGAAGAAATGATAATGTTGACAATCAAAGCTGGCATTCAATTAAAAGCTGTATAAAATTTAAAAACTACAAAAATAGGAGGGAACAAAAGCATGAAAATAAATAGTAATAATCTACCTTACAAAATCAGGAGTGTTTAAAAGAAAAGTTTTTTAAGTAATCTCATATGAAGGATAAGTTTCCAGTCAGTCTTCCCCATTAAAAAAACCGTGAAAATCAATCATGTCAAACAATCTGCGCCGCTTCAAACAGGTTAAAAATCCTGGAGAAAGTAAAATCCTTTTTTAAACCTTTAAGTAAAATATTATTATTATTAAATTATTAAATTATATCACTATTAATAGATTTATCACTGGTTTTTTTATGAATTGCTTTAAAAGATCATTGGATTTTTTTCAATATTCATTAGGATTAGCTTCTTCTATTACATAGCGGCATGAGCAAATTTAGTCCGTCTTGAATGCAGGAATCTTTTTCCAAATTCCCTTTACCCCGAACATTTATCTTGGCTCTTTTTTGATTATTTAGTATATCTATTTGCAATTATTCTTCACCCTATACCTTTTTCTTGTAGATTTTCTTTCTAAAAAGCAGTACAATTTATTAATATAGTTTCATAAAATTTTTTAAGTTAATAAATATTTCTTCTAAAAACACCAACATCTTCTAAAAGTATGTCCATTATTTTAACAGTAGAAACCTCCTTTTTTGCAGTTCTTTAGACCATGTCCTATTTTTAGACATTTTTGACATTTTTTTTAAATTTTTTCTGATCCAAAAAAATTTTTGAGTTATATTATTATATTACTGTAGGATCATTATTGGGATTGTGAAGGAAAATAATTTATATTGATTTATTTGCTTATTAATTTCTAATATTTTTTATTCCGTTATTAGTTAAATTGAGACATTTAAATCTTAATGATAATTTCCATTTTTAATCATAGATTTTCATTTTATATTTATTATATAATATAAGTTAGAGAATTGATCCGTTAACTTAAGTTTTAGAATTACTGTTCCAATTTTTTGTTTGCTACTTCTAAGAAGAAAATTTCAACGAGAGAGTGTTATGAATCTATTTCCTGTTAGTTCTTCCCGGATTATTTCTTAGAAGCCATTTTATTTTTTTAATATAATTATCAGTAAAAGCAATAAAATTATAATAGTGCTAGAGAGGAAAAAATAGTGAGGAAATGATATATTACAGAGTTACTTAAAAATTTGGAAAATAGAAATGAATAAAAAGGGTAAGTTAAGAACTTTAATTAAATAGGATCGAAGCTAAACAAAATTGCAATAGATATCTGAGACACAAATTGTAAAATGTAGTTTCGATAATATAATAGCGAGTAAGAATGTGATAAATGTAATCTAAAAAAAGTTGATTAGAGAATATAAACTATAAAACTTTAAAAGTTTAAGTTGATAAAGTATAAATATTATTAAAATATAAAGTATTTTTGAAAAATACAAAGCTATTTATAAATATATTAACTAAAATTTTAAATTTTAAAAAGTTAATTTAAAAATAAAAAAAATAAAGAACTTTTTGTTTAGCGTTTTGTACTATAAAAGATAGCTCGGATGGAAAATAGAATCACTTATCAGAGTTATAAAATTCATCTTAGAAAGTTAAAAGGTAAGATGATTAATTTTTTTATAAAAAATGAATTTTACACTTTTAGAGGAAAAAATACAACCCTAAACATGAACTACTAAAAGGAGACATAATAACTGCTATCAGAGAATCATACTCGATTAAGCATGGAATTAAATGAAAAATTAGGACCTTGTTATAAAAATTATGGTGAAGATTACAAAAGAGAATAATTATAACACAATGAAAAATTAAAATAAATCTTTTCAAAAGACTATTTCTATTCTAGATTAGCTTTTTTTATTATTAAGTATAATATATTATTTATAAAAAAGATATTGCAATATTTTACAATATTCTAGATCTAAAAATAAATAAAATTAAAATAAGAATTTAAATATTTTATTTAAGAAAATCTATTTATATTTCATATTATTTGAAAATTTAAATTTAACTTGTAAAATATCAATGAAAAAATATTTATCATTTTGATTAAATAAAAAGATGATAAAAAATAAAATTTTAAGTAAAAATGTCATTGATTTTTTTGGATATAGATTCGAAATAATTTATAAACATTTTGATTTCTAAGGAGTATAGATAACCAAAAGAAAGAATACAAAAAAATTATATTTCATACTTTTTTTAAAGTACAAAATTTCTTCAAAGTATAAACAAAGAATAAAACAGAGCAAAACAATTAATCTGTATTTCAGCCTAAAATTCTATTATCTTATATTTATAAAATTCTTAATAGGGTTAAAAGAATTATTTTCTTCATTTTAACTCTTTATTTGATCTTTTATTTTTAAATGAAATTTAATTTTTTGTCCTTATTTTATTTTCTGAAGTCTTCCATAGTGCTAGCATTCTTTGTAAGTTTCGTCTTCTTTAGGGTGTGATCGCGGAAGGCTTCTAAGAGACCTTAGTATCTGGCATCTTTCATCAATAACGTTATTTGATGCCTCTTTAGTCTTTGTCTTCTCTCTTGGCTCCTAAAAGATTCTTATTCGATTCTTCGCCCATGTATACTTCCTGGTAGCAGATCTTAATTCAATGTCAATTGGAGGATTACTCCTCCCTATTTATTTATATAATAAATAAATTAATTAAAAAATTAAATTTAATAATTGAATAATTATCAAAACTAACTTACTCATAATGGAAGAATATCTGGATATTTATTTTCTGTTCAATTAATATATTTTAAGATTTTAAATCTTTTTTATAAGGTATTATAACTTTAACTTCCTTACCTTATAATCTGATTTTTATATTATAGATCTTTAAAAATATATTAAGTAAGGAAATAAAAGAGTGATAGAAAAAGAAATCCTAAATAAAAATAATTTTTTTAATCTTATTTATTCGCATAGATATCTTAGAAATTATGTCTGACTATATAAATTATTATCTGGGTACTTAGCTACTTTTATATTAAAATTAATTAGTTAAAGTAATAAACCATTAAATGAACAATTAAAAAATCTAATAGAATATTAAACTAAAATTAATTTACTCTGTTACTTCAGATACAAAAAATTAAAAAATAATATTAAAATTAACTTTACAGTTAGTTATGGTAGAAAAAATCCCTCTTGGATAATTGGGGGGAAATTTAAATAAGTGATAGATTTTAAAAAACTTCGTTTGAAAAAATAAAAAATAAAGCTTTATTTGCTAATAATCGTTAAAAGATATTATAATTTATAAGGCATTAGTACTTTTGATATTAAATTTAGATGAGATCAAATCTTAATAAAAATTAATTTATATAATTTTCAAAAAGTAGAAATTATAATTATAATGATAAAATGAAGCATACTTATCTTAATTATTCCTTTTTTTGATTATAAAACTTTTTTTTTCATCAATTTTGACTTTAAAACTCTTTTGAATTGTTTACTTGCTCATTTTTAAATTATTAGTAGTTAATTAAATATGAAACAATCCTGGTTTTTTATTTTAATGCTAATCATATGATAAAAATATCCTAACAATCTATACTAACATGAAAATCATTCTATATTAGTTACTTGCTAAACTTTTTATTAGAATATCTTGAATGAAAAACTTTCCTCCTAATAAATATCCTTTAAATACATAAGCATATATTATATGACTATATCAAGATATTTCTTATTTAATTTGACGCCTCATCATAATTATATCAATAGAAAGTATTACTTTATATTTTTATAATTTATAGCTTTTAGATGCTTATTAATTATCTAATTTATGAACTTATAAATTAAAGGATCTTATTTTAAGTTTAAAAAATTTGTTTATTATCTAGTTACTTTAAAAATATATGCTTCATTTATTGAAAATGTTTCTTTATTATTTAAACTAAATGATACTCCTTTTTACTAAACTTTTAACTAAAATTTGATTTGCTTAAAAAGAGAATTAGATGCTAAAGCAACTTTCAATATTTAATCACCTTCTATTTTTTCTCAAATCAGTTGATAAAAAGAAAAGCGCGATTTTTTATTTATCTGAATTATTATTTTCTTTAATTATTAATTTAGTTTCCTTTTGTATGTATTATTGATCTCTAGATTACTTCTAATAAATTGTTAAGCTAAATTATATAAAGAGTTATAAATATTGTGCTTTATAGCAAAAAACTAAATTCCATAATGATTGCTTATCTCTTTGATTTTATTATATTTCATATACCTATAGCTAATATCTATCTATATTGGTCTTAAGATTTTTAATACTTTTAAATCTAAAAATTATAATGTAAGGATAGTAAGAAAGCTGTTCCTTTATAAAGCATTCACAAATTTTTAAATTACTATGCTTGAGAAAACTTTCAAAATAGAAGCATTATAGCATGATATCTAGTCTATGGTCAAAAATTCCTTTGCTTGTTAAAAAATATGAAATTTGTCCTAATTTATGCTTCTAAATTTCCAAATACTTGACTATCATTCCTTCCACTTCCTCTCTTACTGAATATGATTTCAAGACAAAGAAAATTACAACTAATTTAAAGAATTTCCCAAAAACGGATTAAAATAATGATTATGTAGAAACTAACGAGGAAAAAAGTTCTGAACTGATTGTTTCAGGTAGGTCGTTTTTTTTTACAACCCTTAAAATACTTAAATTTTTAAAATGAGTAAAAGAAAATATCATAGAAGCAATTCCTAAGGTGGAAAGACTTATTTAATTTCAGGTAAATCTTTGCAAGGCTGCGAATTTTTCGATTATAGAAGTGAAAAGTTTGGGCAGCTTCCTGATATCAAAGTAGCAGTTTATTAGCAAGGATAATGACTTATAAGAAAACAAATTTATGTAATTGGAGGATTTATTCCAGGAGCTTATATGATAGATAAAATATAAGTTCTTTCTTTAATAAAATAGTAATGAATAACTTCATCAAACACTTTACCATCTAATTCTGCGTGCTAAACAGTATAATTGACAAGTAATTCTTGCTTTGTTTTTAACTTACTAGATATAGGAATATAAAAATCCTATGTTTTTGATTTAAACTCAGAAAAATTTGTAGAGCATGGCGAAAAACTTTAACTAAGTAGCTTTTAAGATCCATATACCTCTGCAATAAAGCTATCAAATTTTATTTTTAGTTATCAATGGGTGAAGATTGCTAAGCTATTTATGTATGATCTACGAATGAGAACCTGGAAATGTTTAGATGAAGGCAAATGAATTTAATAACTTATCAACTATTAAATTTGATTTATCAATAAAACTTCATTATTTCGGACTTTTGACTTAAAATAAGATTGGTACTTCTAATTTCAAGTTATACTTGATAGAATGTTTAAATCCAAAATTCTTATCTTAAACTCCATTTAATAAATCTTTATTTTAAGTTTCTAAATTTAATTAAAAAATTTATTCTAAAATGCAAATTATAATTATGATTATCTCAATTTAAGCTATTTTTAGTGCTAATAAAATTATAGGAATTCTTTTTATTAATTATTAACCTTTTATATAACAAAATCATATTTTATATTTATACTGCATTTAGAAAGATATGAAAAAGGGCTGCAGTTTAAATTAAAAATTGTGAAAGTTTTAATTATTTTCTTTAAAATTTTATATTTAATTGAAGTTTTTTATTTCAATAAGTAGTTTTCATCTGATTTTCGAAATTTGTGATAGTGATTGTTGAGGAAATCTTGTATATTGTGAAAATAGCATCTCTTCCTTTTTAGTCTTTTTAATCACATTCGAGATTTTTGATCTTTATTACATTCTCATTTAAATCTTTAAATTTGATCTGATTTTATAATTTTTTTCAATATATTCTCTATTTAATCGTCTACTTTTATTTTTTATAATATTTATGAGATTAATGGCATTACTGGTCTATAAGTTGTAGATGATTTGGATATCCCACTTTTGCGACACAAACCCCAGTTTATTATTTTATGCTTTCCAAAGTTTTCTATAAGTTCCTAACTATCTTTTTTATTCTAACCTCTTTCTGAGAGATTTAGTCCTACTTTAACTAATTATCTGAAACTTATATTCTCCTCAGTATTAATTTCGATATTTATTGTTGCAAAATTTTCTTAACCTATTTCCTATATTTTTTCCAGATGTAGAATTGCATCATGACGAATGATCTTCTTGCTCTCTTTTCCCTAGTTCTAAAGATTCTAGTATATCACTTACTCCTATATTTTAGGAGCTGCAAAATCCTTTGCATATCCCTTATTTTTACTACATAATACATTATTTGTGATTTTTATAAAATAGAATAAATAAATTAATTAATGTGGTTCCATTATTATTAGGTTCATTACATTAATAAAAGAAACCAAATTTGACTGTAAAAATAGTCTAGAAATGTTTCTAGCTTCACGTGTTCTCTTTAATGTTCTTATGTTACTTCTATCTCCTCTTCAAGCATGCTTTGTACTTGTTAATTTAAAAGTTAAGGATCAATTTCTGCTAATAAATCTTCCTTTAGTAGTTGCATAATTATAACTATCTGTTGTAGTCTTTACTGATTTATCTTCTTTGCTTTTTCCATTTCATTTGTGAATCTTTTTTAACCTTTCTTAAATTATATTCCACCTTAATGCCAAATTAATTTCGCTTTCTTTGTTCTATTATTAGTTTTTTCTTATTAACATTTCATTGTATAATCGAGTATGTTCACTCGTACCGGCCCTATAATATTTTCCTATGTTTTAAGGAAAGCGTTGGCTTTATTTAGATACTTCATTTTTTTCTAACAGACGTTTGATAAAGTCTATAATATAAGCATCTATTATGCTTCAATGTTCTACTTTTAGTGATTGAATTCAATTTTCAAATTCATAGTTTCCTCAAACTATTATGGTTAAATTTAATTTAGTTAGCATTATATTTGTTTTGCTTTTATTAAGTTTTACTGTCTTTATTTTTTATAATAATACATCTCTTTCTTGTTAATATTACCTCAGCTAGTTGAAATTCATCCTCTACATCATTTTTGCATAGACTATATTTTTTTCTAGCTGGAGATTAACTTTTAATCAGACTTTGAAAGTTTTATTTTTAGTTATCAAAAGAAAAAAAAATGGAGTATGCTGGAAATTGACTGTGGACTCAGGTAGTTCGCGATTGAGAAAGCGAAAATGCGCTATTAATACTGGATGTTTTGTAACTTTCAGCTTTGAGGGCGAAATAATTCCATTCTGATCTCACCCTTCCTAACCTTTCTTGAGAAAAAGGTAAGTATTTTATAGTAGAATCATGGAGAGAAATAAGAAATTGAATCTTTATGTGGATTCGATAATACTGAAAGATGAACCTATTTTAATTTAATTTACCAAAAGGTAATTTTATGAATAAAGAAAATGACACCTAAGAAGAAATAAACTTCACCAAAAAAACTAATAATATTTAGCAGAATCTAGTCAATTATCTCTACCTTATTTAGATAGAGAATTAAGAATTAACAAAAGCTATTAAAGATCTGTATCAACGAACTAATTAATTATTAAACTCTATGAGAATTATAAAATCAGAAAATTCAGGACTTCGATAGGAATAAGCTCTAAACCTGTACTTGTAATAAATTTAAGGCATAATTTTAAAAACAAAACAAATATTAAGAGAAATTAAAAACTTGAAGATATACAAACCAGAACAATCCTAAATATAAAATGACCCGATGGAAATAGAACAGCAACCTATAACGAAATATATTACCTATCGGTAAATAATGATATGCTGCTATCGCAAGCGTTCAGAGCATAAAGCTCGAAATTGGTACCAATTTTAATAAAAATATAAAAGATTTATATTAAATAAATGGTAATATATATTTAGAATAAACTGCACAAGTGAGGTTTACTCTATCAGAAAAAATTCCATCTGGACAAAGGAGCTCCTTATATCTAAAAATCAGTAAATAATTCAAAAGAAAATGATTGGGATTCGACCTATCGGAAAAAATCAAGAAAAATAATCTTAAAATAATCAAGAAACATAACAATTAAGATCTAAGCAAATTTGAGGTAAAGGCTTATTTTTAAGCAATAAACTAACAAACTAATAAATAGTAAACCAAATAAAGGGGTGACACCACTATAATAATTAATTATTATTATAGAGATTTATTCAAATTCCTCATTGCTAATTTTGATTAAGAGAACCTTTTAATCAGGTATATTTATACACTAAAATACTAGAAAACTTTTAAAGGTTCTAAATAAATTTTTTAGTAGATATTTTTTTAATTTTCACATTTTTAGTATTTTAAGAAATTAAATATTTAATAAGAATTAAAAATACCAAGACTTCTTAACTATAAAATATAAAGTATAATAATAATAATATTAAGTAAACGTGAAGCTTCATTTAATAAGATTATTACGGCTTTTTCTGTTAAAATATGTCAGTGAAAAAACTAGATGTTTTTTCAATCCTGACAGTTCTAGGTTAGAATTCTTAAATTCATTACAATTATTCTTTTGAAGGGACTGTATTATCAAATTTGAATTAAGTCCATGTTTCTTTTTTAAGTAAGCCTTTATATTTTAAGATCGTAAATTACTTTTTCTATGATTTCCATTTAATTTAATGCTTAAGTCTGGATATTTTTCTTCTTAACATCATTTCTGCTTTTCCACTTACAAAGTCTCCAATTATACTTTGGTTTATATTTTTTCAATGCTTTCCCTATTCCATAAAAGCTAAACTATGAGATGTTTTTAAAGTTCCATTCTTCCATTATTAGAATTATTTCTACCAAATAGATTTCCTTTTACTTGAGCAGTGAATCTCGCTATAATTAGAACCTAAGCAATTTAAAAGTTAGTTTTCAATACCAACGTAAAAATTTCTAGTACCTTGAACCAGAGTTAACGACATGAACATAAAGGAGAGTGATATTCCTCCTAAAAATCCATACTAAAATTCTTTATTCAGTATTAATACAAAAAACTAGTCCAAGCTGAAAGAAATAAATCTTAGCAGTAAAATTTTAAATGCAATAATAATGAAGTTTAACTTCTTCATAATAAAGATAATATAGACGATTATTTTATTTTCAGGTTATTATATATTTGGGCTTAAAATACAAGATTTAATAAGACTATAAGAATTTTATATCATTGTTGTATAACTTTTTTATTTATAGCATAGAGATTCATGTGTATTTCTAGATAAATTTCATTCTGTTTTTTTCTAATTTTATTCAATTGATATATTACAACTTTAATAAAGTCAACTAAGTGCTTTTTGAATACTCTAAGAGTTACATTAAACTTATTTATTTAATGAATTAAATAAATAAATAAATAAATAAATATGCAATTAAAAAGAATGAAGAAAATCATTAAATTGTTATTAATAGAAAATTTTATTTTAAACAAGGTGGATTTTGACTCAAGAGATGACTGAGAAGAAATTTTTTAATAATGAACCTGACTGGGAATTTAAGATTCTAAATGTTGGATTGGATTAGTCATTTCGCCATAGGTTGGGAAATGAACCTGTAATCGCTCGAAAACGTTCTTTTCTTTAGTGATTAAGAGGTGTATCAAAGCCAGCAATTAGATGAAGGAACTCCAGGGGAACAATTTGCTATAGAGAGACTTAAATAATTGATGTTTTGAACAATGCTGAGCACCGTTGAGGTGCTAAATACTTTAATTAAAAAAATTTAATTTAATATCATTTCCTTATTTAGCAGTAAGATATTTAATAGTTTTTTAATTTACTTGTAGTCAATATTTTTTAATATTAAATTTTAATTTCTTTTTTAATACATTTAGCGGCTATTTTACACCTTTTACTCTTCTGACATTTTATATTCACACATTATATAAAGAAAAAAAAATCCTATTTTTATAGATTTTCTAATTTACTTTTTATACACTTTTGTAAAAATCTTTTTGTCCCATTTCATATTTGATTAAATTAAATTAAATAGGATAAATTTAAAAATTATTAGTAAGACTTTTTTATAGAACAAAGATATTCTTCCATTAACAAATATAAACATAATAGTTAAATGGATTCAAACTAATTTTATATTTATTTCGCAAAAATAAATGTTTATTTTAGCTATTTTATTCTATAGACATAAAATAAGAAGTTTTTCAATTTGATCCTATGATTATTTTATGAATTATTTTATTCAGAATAATTATTTTTAATAGATACCTTAAATATAACTAAGCTAAGTATGCTTTATTATCATTAAATTGAATTATATCCAAAATTATTATTAAAAATGGTGTGCTTTAATCATATATTTTACTCTCATCTATAAATTTTTTATTACTAAGACAATAGTATGTTTAAGTGCTTTTCGTTTAACTCTTTCAATTTACTAAATTCACTTACAATAAAAATCAATCAAAGAAATATAATCACTACTTACTTTTTTATATTTCTCTGCCTAAAAATAACTTAATATCTTAAAAATTGAGATAATTTAATTTACTTAGATTAATTTTTCCTTTAAAATCATTTAAAATTTAAATTTTTAGTAAGTTTATCAATTTCAAGATCTAATAATTTTTAATTATAGTGGTTTAAAATATCAATAGGTTAACTATTTTAAAGCTTATTTATTTCTTTATCACATCTTTTGACTTTCAATCTGATATACGTTTTTGCAAAAGTTATATAAAGCTTTAGATTTCTTTCGTCTTAATATGCTAATGTACTTCATCCCAGTTTATTTGAATTTTGATGTATTTATGTTTTTCGTTTTTACTGTCATTGATTATAAAATTTCATGCTCTATATTTGATCTCTTCTATTCCATTTTCTTTCTAGCGCATAATAGAATTTTCATAGAAGAAAATCTGTTTTTTTAAACTGCAGATCTTTATTAATGCCCTATTTTCTTGCAGCACCAGTATCTCTTAAATCTCTTTTTTATTGAGCTAAAAGTATAAATTTAAGGCTTAATGTTAAAGAATTACTTAAAATAGTTGAAGGTTAAGGTTAATTTTCTACTTCTTTCAGAGTTAAAAATCTACCGATCAGACAAGAGATTATATTGTTTAATTCTAATTTAGCGTGCAAGGTTTAGTTTCTGGTCTTATTTAATTATTTTAAAATCACATATTAAGAAACTTTTTTAAGATTATCGATTAAGAGTTTTTCGATAATTTGATAAAAGCATCTTGACCTATATTTTCCATTTTTATTTATTTCATTTAATGCTCGGTTTTTATTTATAAAAATAGGAAACAGATCTTATTAAAACTTCTTAATTTGAAATTTCTAACAAATTTGAAATCGAGAATTATGATTCTACCATTCATTTCATTTATATCATTAAGTTTATAGTTAATATATCTTTTTTACGAAATCGTAAATAATAGTTAAAACAAGTTTTGCAGTAGTTCATAACCGCTGCTCAAAGAAGTTTATAAATTTGTGAGAAGGTCGCTCTTAAATATTATAAAGTTTTCTTCTTTAAGGTCCTGTTTATTATAATCACAACAGTTGTTAATTTTCTTTTCTTCTATAGATTTATCTTTCTTGGTTACAATAAAGTTGTTCTCTTTTTCTTTTTTTCCTAGATTCAATAATGTTTTTTTAATTTTAAGAATTTTCAGCAATTTCTATATAAATTTTATTAGCTACTACAGCAGTAGCAGCGTTTTCTTTTCCTCATTTTCATTTTTCACTGCTATTATTCATTTTTTTCTTTTTCTATTTCCATGTTTTTTAAGTTGGAAGTTAAGATTTTAACTTTAAAGAATTTTTTCAAGCTGTTAATTTAAATCCTATATCCTTTAGACTTGAGAGTTTGTCTGGCTCAGCTGTTCACGTTGATAGCTTTAGAGTGCGCTGATTTCTCTTTCCTGGTTGTTCAATCTTAGGTCAATAGAATCTTAGAGTCCCCCAGTCACTAATTCTATCAGCTTTGCGTTCTCCTTTCGAAGCTTTTTAATCTCTTCTTGGAGGTTAAGCACCACCTTTATAAGCTGTTCATAGCTTATCTATTGTTAGATATTGAATTCTGATACTTCTTGCTGTATAATTTCTTAAAAATCTTATTAAATTTCAATTTTTTATTCGAAGGAGAACTCATTCTTTTTCTCGGCTTTACTCATTTTTATTTGTTCCCTTCTGATTCTTCTTAATTTTTCCAATCTAAATTTATTTAGTAAAAAACCCGGGCTTCATTTTTTTCTTTTTTACGAAATCATAAATAAAGATAAATTTAAGTCTATAAAGCATTGAAGTAATCACATTCTACTTAAGCAAGTAAAATGAAATTAGTATTATAAATATACCTTTTAGTTAAAGTAAAATAGTATATACTTTTGATGATAATTTAACTTTTTTAATAAAAATTAAATCTTTTAGGATAAAGTTTCATTTTTTTGCAAATAGCTCAAGATTTCTTCCCAATGCTTGCTATTAAAATACTCATTGCTAACAGCATATTCAGCTAATAAAAGTAGTTCATCTCTAAAATAGCATCCCAATTTAGATGTAAAAATCCATGGTAATTCTGCCTTGGAGCTTTCTAAATGTAAAAGTACTCCATCTAAAAAAAATTATTTCATATTGGTTCATGTAATATTTTGCAGCATTGTATAGAAATTGTTCCTTTCACTCCCATCATATCAATTAGTTCATTTAAACTTTCTTCTTCTTCAGTGTTTTTAATAAAATAACTGCTTATCCGGTTACAATCCGTATTATTGATAAAATTAATATAGTTCGGTTTAATTTTGTTGTAGCTACTATCATTTTTAAGTGAATGAAGATACATAGATTTCGTCAAATCCTATTCATTCGTTAGACTAAAATAATTATTCCATTTAATCTTTAATATAAGCTATCTTAGCTTAATATGTTCAATTGAATTTTTCTGTAGAGTTTAGAAAAATATGAACAAAATCAGAAGCAAAGTAAGAAAAATAGTAAAAAAGAAGTCTATTACTAATGATTTGGTTTCTAAACTTATATGTTTTTCCATAATATCTATTTTCCCAAGTATGATAAAACTTGTAATCGTTTATTTTATGATAATAATATCAAGCACAATTAAAAGTAATTGTGTCTGCATCAGTTTAAATTAAGAAGTCATTTGGCTTGAAGAAAAGTGGGATTCATAGTCTTTAATCTTATGATCAGGTGGCTCTTCTATTTTCTCATTTTTTAGGCAGTGGAATTGGATAGGAAAACGCTTTGAAATTTTAAGATTTTCAAAATGATAAGGTTTTTTATAATATAGAAGAATTTCATTCTTGTGGTTGTCCTTACATGAAAAAAACTGGCTAATAACCACAAAGTCTATAGACAACTCCTGTAAACGGTATAAGATAGGAAAATTCATCTGGAGTTGCAGAAAGAGTAACATATCTATTTTTAGGAAAAGTAGAATTTTTCCAAATTATTTATGTGTCAATTTGCTAACATTAAGGATTTGCATCATACATTTCTAAAATCTACGAAGGTGAAAGTAATTTATCCTCACTTTGTTTTCAAAATCTTTATTATTCACCAAAAAATGCATCATAGTTAGATTAGTTAACTCTTTGATAAATTTTTTCTAATTCAACTAAATTTCTATTCTTATAAAATGCCTTTGTTTTAGCGTTCTATTTGGAAGAAGAATCATATTATAAATTTTTTTCTTAGGATTTTTATTAAAGCAAAAAAAATAAATTTGAAGACTACCCAAATTCTTTTTTTTAATTTTGAGTGAAATTTTAAAGCTGCGGCATTTTTTTAAAAGTCCAACTGTTTTCAAAATAAAAAAAATAAAAAACAGAAAGGTTAAAATAGGAAAAAAAGAAAAAGAAAACTAGAGTTTTTTTCCAAGTTCTGAGTATCATGATAAAACTCAAAATTTAAATAATAAAAAAATTATGAAAAATTATAAAAACTCAGTTTACACTAGAAATAAAATTGAAATAAAAAAAGTTAAAAATATAAATTAAATATTAACAAATTTAAGCATTTAAAAATACATTTATTTGAATGAATCTAATATTACTCAGCAAGATTACAACAGTAGTAATAAATATTTTTCAACTCCAGGGAGATTTATTAGCGAAAGTTTGTCTTCAACTTAAAATTAAGTAGAATTAAAAATTTTATTAGAGGAAATAGAATTAGCATTAGAACATTAAAGAAATCAGATGAAGTTAGAATGCTTTCTTGACTCCTATTAAAAGCAAAAATTGATTTTTTTATTGTTTTCGTAGTGATTTTAATAATGATTAAAAAACGTTAATTTATTTATTTTTTATTTATAAACATTTGAAATGAAAAAAATAAAAGGCAGCGAATATAAAATAATTTAGTAAAAAGAGTGAAGAAAAAATGTACTAATTAAATAAAAAGAAAAGGACAAAAGAAAAAAATTAAATGCAAACTTAAAAAATGATAAAATTGATTATTTTATTAAACTTTTTTATAAATTGGTATAAAATATATAAATCTTATGATAAATATAAATGCTAAATCTATAATTTAATTCTAAACTTCTAAACTCATAAATTATATAATTTAAATTACTAATAAATAAAAATTCATAAATAAAAGCAAAAGTTAATAATTATTATAAAGCTGCATAAAATTGAGCTTGCTTGATTGAAAATAATTCTTTCTATTTAAAAATAAATTTAATTAATTAAATATGGTACTGAAAAAATGGAAAAAAACGGGGAATGGAAACTTTAAATTCTAACCTAATAGATCAATCTTTAGTTTTAGTTAACTAACAAGAACCAATATTTCAAAAAAGATAAATCTACCTCTGTTAAGGATTGAGAAATACTGATCTTAGCAAACTGAAAAAACTTGAGAAATCTGATGAGCAAGATATTATTAAGCTTTATTCCTTGCTTGAGAAAATTAATACAGAAATATAGATCCTAAAGGCGGAAAGCTAGCATCTTCGGTTTCTTTTGTAAGATAAGAAGAATGAAAATCAAGGTTTGATAAGTTAAGTTTTGTTTTAAATTGAAGCCTTAATTTCAAAATTAATACTAATTAAAAATACATAGCAGCAAATCCATAGAAAATGAAAAAAGTCAAATTATCAATTAAAAAAACTAATATCAAACAGATAAGATGGAAATTGAAAAAAATTTAAACAAAATGAAAATTTTACTTCAAACCCTTACTAAAATCTTGTTTTTGTTGTCAGAAGATTGGAAATTTATGGAGGTAATATCAGAAGTGAAGAAGAATGCTTGGGCAGCACCGAAAAGAATTTGGAACATCAAGGAGGTTATATTGTAACTGTTTTGGAGGTATTTACAGAAAAAGGCCGAAATTAGTTGATTCAAATGTGACATTACTTAAACAGAATCTTGATAATTGATAGTAACAAAATAAATAGTTCCAAAAGGACAATAATTACCTTAGAATTTATTTAGAGAAGCTGGAAAAAAATACAAGAAGATGGAATAACAATTCTATGAGCTAATTGAAGAGAAAGAAGAGCTATATAAGTTTGAAATTTATTCAGATGAAGATTTATGCAATTGAGCAAGAATATTAAAACTTTTATCGTCTTTAATTTGAGGAAAATTTCCTCTAATAAAGATGATCCTAACCTTTTTAGTTAAATTAGTTAATTAAGTAGGGTACCAAAATCCAAGTTATTGATTTGGCTAATTATCTCCCTTTGGATTGCTTCGAGAGATGACGTGTCTATTTAATTATTCCAGGAAGATGGGTTCCGATAAAGTCTATTGGAATCTAATTTTTCGAAGTGTCTACATTGCATTATAGAGTCCATGATGGTTTGGCACTGCCAAAAGATTAAGCAGAGAAAATAAATCCTCAAACATATTTCTCTTGTAGATCTTATGCACTGTACTTAATGACTTCTGAAAGTCCAAATCTTGATACTTTAGAAAGTCAAATTTTTTAATCTTAATCTTAAAAATTAAATTAAAATCAGCAAAAAAATATATTAATTTTATAAAAAGTGGAATATTATTTTTTATATTAATAACGAAAGCATTACTTTAAAACTTTTAATTTAGTAAATATTTTTTAAATATTTTATTTGCTTTTTAACTTAAATATATTTGATTGAATTTTTTTAATATAAAATTCGCATTAAAAAAAGAAATTTAGAATACATTTTTTTTATGAAATCGAATTTTTATTCAAAATTTTTAGAAATTTATGAACTTAAAATAAAAAAAGCTAAACAGCATTAATTAATATAATAAAAGTTTTTTATACAAAACTGTAGCCATAAGAATCTTAAAAAATAAAATACTTGAAAAAGTACATTTTTATAAAGAAGAATTGAAGAATAAAGATTTTAATGTAAAATATTTATTATTACATATGAAATAGAACATTACGCAAAATTTATTTAGATTACCAGATTTGATTACTTGGTTTTGCTTATAAATAAAATTATGATTGTCTTCTAACTCTAAACTGAACCTTACTGACATTTAAAATTTATTTTGAAAAATGTAAAAAAGTTATGGAATTAAAAAATTTATTCAAATCTCTTTGAAAAGCTTTTAAAATCTTAAAATTTTTTTTAATTAAAATTAATTTTCAAACTTTTCTAAAGCATATCAAATTTTTCAATATAAAGTCAGTTCAACTGATAGTGAGGAAAGTATTTCAAATTATATAGGCATCAAGTTAAAATTGTATGAAAGTGATATTAATTATCTTGGTTTGCTTGAGCAGAATTAAGCTCTCAACATGAAAATCATTTTTAATATTTTCTTGGTGTCTATAGCTGGGATATTATGCCAATCAGATTTTTTAAGCTAGGACTACCATGAGTAATGAAGACATGCTTTGCTAGCATTTATTTAAAATCCCTACCAAGCCAATTAATCTTTCAAATTCGTTTTCTTCAAGACTTAGATACAAACTGAAACTCCTCTAATATTTAGAGATATAACCAAATAAATCAAAAAATTACTCTTAACTTCTTTTGTTTTTTTAAATATTTGAGAATATTATATTAACTAATACCTTTCATTTTTTTAACCGAAATCGGTTAAAAAAATTATAATATTATTAAATTTTTATTATTATAACTTTAATTTTATTTCGCTTAGATTATTTAAATTAACTTTTTTATTTTAATTGTTTCTTTATTTTTGCCGTTTATTTAAAATAATTACTATTTTTTAAATCTTAAACTATAATTTAAATATTATAAGAGAATTTTTTTTCTTTTTGGAGCATATAATTTCAAATACTCTATTTGAGAAAAATTTCTAAAAAGAAATGTTACAGTACATTATCTAGTCTATGATACAAAATTTCTTTACTTGTTCAAAATATGGAATTTGTCGATAATTATGCTTTTAAATTTCAAAAATATTTGATTATTGCTCCTTCCAATAAATTACTTATTGAATATGATTTAAAGAAAAACAATTATAACTATATAAAATACTTTCTAATAGTTTTTAGAGTTGTGATTAGATTTTTAGTGCTAAAATTAGATATCTAAGTTTAAAAAATTCTGCTTTATTATATAAATAAATGAATAAAGAGGATTTTAGAGCGCATAGTACTTCGTTGGCGCGCAACTCTTTCAATATTAATATTTAATATTAAGAAAAAAAAATTTCATGCTTCTTGTTAAAATTCTTCTAGTTTAATGAGTTAAATCAGCTTCTCCAAAAGGGAATCTACTTATTAAACCCTATTCACAAATCTTGAATCAAATGTTCCAGTCTTATTGAATAAGGTCTAAATAAAAATAAGTTATTAAGCCATTAATTATATGGCTCATTAGACAAATGTTCATGCTGCTAGGAGAACCCTCAGGTAAGTTAGACTTGTCTTTTCCGAGGTTATCCACCCTTCCTCGTGGTGGTATCTAGTGTGAAATTACTCGCAATTCAGTATAAACTGCACCAAATTACCTACTAATTCTCCTGACCTCAAACGACATCCATTTATATTATATATAGTATTTTTAGTTTCTGAATTAACTGTTTTATTTTCTTTTTTCTTGCTTAGTTTTTACTCTATTTCTTTATCTTTAAATCTATAGATATCTGATTGAATTTTATAAGATTAATACTCTTCATTTTCTTGATCCTCATTTCTATTTTTAAAATAACTAGGATAATTAGAATAAGAAGGTCAAGAAACTCAGTAGTAGAGCATTGGAATGCAGAACCAGAGCCGTGGATTCGAATTCCTCTTTGTCCTTTTTATAAAATTTAAACTCGTTTATTTTATTTATAAACTAAATATACCTTTCTGATAGGGGAATCTCAGTCCCTTACAAAGGACAGCAGTTCATGCTCCCTGCTGCTTGATATAATTTTTTTGGATTTCCAATTTTGGTCAGATTGGTAACTCAAGTTTCTTTTTTTCTCTTTCGCTTCAGGTATTGAATTATTCATATCTTACTTGATTTTATATATTGTACAGCTCAAGCTACAATACATTCTTTTCAATTTATCTTTTCTCGTTACTTCCTCTATTTCTTTTGAATTCAATTATTTTATTGCTTGTATTGAAAATTTAAGTACTTCCGATACAGGTGTTGTGAGCTTACGCAGTAAAAGAGTTTCTTTCTAATCTTTATCAGTTTCTTTTTCTAAGGTTATTCTTTATGTTCCACATCTATTGACATTGCTCATAGTTAATTTACTTTAATCTTGCTTTTAATTATTTATTTTTTAATCCTATTTGCTCAAATAATCTTTCAGCTTGTTTAGACGCAATTTTTATAGTTCTAAACATTAAGGAATGCATCTATCTGGTTTTAATAATTTTCGATTTTGGATACATCCTGTTGATTTTTCTCTTCATGTTTTTCTGTATTCTTTTAGTTAAGTTGCTATGATTTTTCTATAGAGATTTACGACCATTAGTGCCAACTGAATAATACTGATTTACTCAGTTCCAAAGTCGAAGCCTCGCACTTCCATATACATAGCAAATTTCTGCTGCTTGTGAGAATTTCCTTTTTGATGTCAGTGTTCTCAGTATACGTTATTTGGTAAGCTCTTATTTAGCTTTTAGTTTATCCCTTTTTTTGCTAAGTTGGACAATTTACCTTTTGTAATTCTCGAAAAATTTTTCGAAGGCTTTAAAAGAAAGTTATATCTTTTAAAGAGTTGACATGCAGTGCAAATTGACATTTCTGATTTTTTTCTTCTTTTAGGAGATATCAAAAAAACCCTCTCTGAACCGTCAGGCATTTTTTAATTTAATGAAGAAAAAACAATGATTTAATTATATGTTAATTAAGGAATTATTTATTTGTTTATAGCTATAAATGTAATATATGCAAGATTTTTCTTGATTATATTCAATATATAACTGAATGTGTTTTTTTATTGAATGTATGTTTAAAAAATATATATATATTATAGCTTAAATTTAATTAGCTTTAAAACCCCTAAATACTTATATTTGGATTATATTTATTTAGCAATTAGAAAGCTTTTTTTATGTACGATTTTTATTTTTCTTTTAGTTTGGATATTTTTTTCTCTAGTATGAGTAGTTTTTTTCGCCTGTCTTGATTATAAATATTGAGTTGAACTATTGAATTTTTGCATAATATTTATTAATGAAAATGTATTTAAATTTATTCAAATTTAGTAATTAAATCTTTCCATTCAGTTTCTTAATCTAAAAATGCTACCCTCAGGATTAACATACAACTTACTTATTTTATTTCAGATTTTTTAATCCACAGTTAATTGATCTTAAAGGATGTGTAATTGATCTTTTTCTTATCAAGTTTATTCGCTTAGAACTTAAACTTTTATTTATAGTTATTAGACTAATATAAATTCATAAGGCTGAAAATTTTTAAAGTTCCTTAAAATAACCTAATATGATGCAAGTCACTTGGTAAGTAACTTAAAATCAAATATAAAAAGTAAAAATATGAGGATAGAAGGGAATTGTTTGAGGATTCCGGTAGTTCGCATTTGAACAAGCGGAGGTGCGCTGTTAATACTGAAAATGAACACTGTTTGGAAACTTTCAGCTTTATTGGCTAAGATATTAATTTCTGATCTCATCATTTCTATTCTTTTTTGAGAAAAGGAAAGTTTTTTATAGGTCGTATCTTAAAGAGAAAAAATGGAACCCTTATGTGGTTTCGATAAAGCAGAAAGACAAACCTATCTTAATTCAATTTTAAAGATAGAATATAAAAATGAACAGTTTTACTAATTTCTTCCTTTTTATTACAAATTTTAACTTAAAATAAACAGATTTGCTGCAATTTTCTATTTAAGTATTTTATTTTATATTTAAAATTGAATAAAAATAATAATAAAATTAAAAATTAACTCAGTTATTTACAATAAAATACAGAAACTATTCTATCTTCAAAAAGTTAAAAAGCTTTGTTAATGTCTTAGTAGTCGGCCATCTGACCTATTCTTTCAGCTTGTCTCCATTAGTTTGTCTTGAGTTCCTTCTAGGCTTAGTTAGATGGTGTAGCACTTCATTAATGCACCATCCTTTAATATTCTGAATAGTTTTCATCTTGCAAGTAGTCCTTATTATTTCTCCAAGGATTAAGATTTGAATTAAAGAATTTTTTTCTATAATTGTTTCCGCTTTATGTTGGATATATCCTAAATAGTTTTCTAAAAATATCTTATTTATTCTTTCTTTAAATTTCACTTAGTTAGTAGCAGTATTTTCATTGGTGTTATTTATTGCACACGTAGCATTTTATTCTTCTTTTAACCTATTATTCCTGTAACACTTACTTAATTCAAATAGATTAGTTATTTTAAATTAATGTTTACTGTTTATTTTAATTTGAGGCTTCATTTTCTATTTCCATAGGATCTGATTAATTCTGTTAAAACGAAAATGGCTTACCTGAATTTATTTTTAAATTTAAAGATTCTTTGTTCCAGTTTTTTTTTCTATTTCTTATGGTGATTAATATTGTTTCTCAAGTAAAGACTTTATTAATTTTTCTAATTTTTCTACTTTATCATTGAGGTATCTGTTTTGAACATAAACTCTTTTAACGACTTAGATAATATTTCTATTTTAGTTTTGCTTCAGAAGTATTTTTAATTCTTGATTTCCAAGTGGTTAATGTTCATCATATCAATCATATTTCTCCCTTTCACTCATTGTAATTATTTCGCTTTTTTATTTTTTTGTGAATTTTTCTGTTTAAATATTTTATTAAAAGTTCTGTTATTTCTTAGAAGCCATTTTATATTTCAATAAAGTAACTAAAAAAGGAATAAAGAAAAAGTAATATATTTTTAAGACTTTTGAATATATGAGATATCTAAGCTATTGTGAAAAAAAGCACTATCTATATCTAATTTTTGTAAAGTATTCTTTTTATTTAATTTATTGTATATTTGATATAACTTTTATCTTAAGAATAAAAAAAATGGAGAAGAACATTCGTCTTTCTAAGAAATAACAAAAGAAAAATGAGAAAACAAGTTACGAACGAGGTGCTAAAAAAGCAAAGACAGGATAGAGAATCTAGCTCGTCTTCAGAGGGAAAAGTAATGGCTGGTCGAATGAACAATAAAACCCTGAAAGTAAAAATAACAATTTACTCCAAAGAGAAATCGAAAAAATGAAAGAAAAAATTGCAAAATATGAAGAGATATTTTTTAATCAAAGAGAAAAAATCCGGGACTAATGAATTACATTGAAGATTAAAATAACGATCTGTTCATTTTCAAAAGTTAACTGATTATAAACTCAGTAGTAGCAGAAAATTAACTTTATGAAATGTCGTAAACTAACTTCAATTCATCACAAAGAACGATCATAGAAGAAGATTAGCACAAAATACAACTTTAAGAAAAGTAAAATTAAGTAAAAAATGATACAAACATAAAAAAAGAATTGAGATGCTGGAGAAAAAAGTTTATTAAAAATAGAAATTAGAAAAACGATATAAAAATTGTTGGTACTGCTAATCTTGGTATCATTTACTAAGAAATTGTAAGAAACGAAGATAACTCAAGTATAATGAAGAATAAAGGACCTGAAGAAACTTAAAAAAACTTTGGATTACTGAGTAAGGAATATATAAATAGAAACTATGAACAAGAAACTAAGAGAATCCTTCGTGGTAGTCGTCCACTTTAAAAAAAGGTAGTGGAGAACAACCACGGAAAAAAACTTGTTAGCAGAAACCTGGTTGAAAACCCAGGATATGCAAACTTTAATTTTACATTTAATTAAAATAATAATAAAAGTAATAAACTTTTATCTTAAATGCTTATTATATTTTTTCAAGATATATTTCTAAAGAGATAGTTTTTCAAAAATCCTATACTTTTAATAATTTTTAATTTAATGATGAACTACTAAAATGATAGAATGATCAGGGCATAATCGAAGCAGTAGATAAAAAATAAAAGCGATAAGTAAAGTAGAACTGATGATAAAGATGTAAATAAACAGTTTTTTTACCTATATGAAAATATAGTAAATATATGTTAATTGATATTATTAATATATAAAATATGGATGTCGGCTGCTATCAGGAGAACTAATAGGTAATCTGGTGCAGTTTATACTGAATTGCGATTAATTTCACACTAGATGCCACCATTGGGGAAGATTGGAAAAGCTTAGAAGTGACAAGCCTAACTTACCCGAGGGTTCTCGCTAGCAGTATGAATGTTTTACTGATGGACCTTCTAATTAATGACTTAATAACTAATTTTTATTTTGACCTTATTCAAGAAAACTGGAGACCTTGATTCAAGACTTGTGAATTGGGTTAAATAAGAGGATTTCCAATTTTGAGAAGCTGATTTGACTCATTGGATGAATAGAATGATAACAAGTAGTATGATAGCATTTTTATTTAGTATTAAATATTAATATTGAAAGAGCTGAGCATCGTCGAGGTACTACGCGCTCTATAATCTTATTTTTTATTATTTTTCATTTATTAATTAAAATTTTAAACTGTTTAGAGTAAACAAAAAGTAAGCGTTTAACTTTCCTCAAATATTTGATATTTATTACAATTACTTACTAAACTTTTCAATAATAATTTAAAGAAATATAAAAAAGTCTAAAAATTTAATGCAAAATTAAATTAAATTAAAATACTTTAAGATAAAAATTTATCATATCTAAAGTTTAATCCATTTAGGATTTTTCACATCATACATATTTATCTCTTCTTTCTTACTCTATATATGCCACATGTAAATTTTTTCATTTTAATACATAGGACTAAACCAATTTATCGTACTATTATATTTTTATTTTTCTCCGTGTACTAAGAAACTTTTGTAATCAAACAAATAAGTTTACTCTAACTTATTTTTATTATCAAATACAAATACACTATCTATTTCATCTCCTCATACTGCTGATGTTCCAAATGAGACGTTGGGTAATCCTTTATAAAAATGTATTCAGATGTTTACTGTTGTATCATAAAATATCACTTTATTTCTTTGAATTGCATTCTCCAAACTGACCAAACCTCCGAAAATATAAACTAAGTCGTGCGTGTATGTAGATCCAAAATAGTTCGTTTAGTAAAGAGAGTCAGCTATTTCAACTGATTTATTGTTTTATATATCAAACTTTTCACATTTGTTCGTATACTGTATTTGATTAATTTTCCCAGAAATTATGTAAACATTATTATTATTATCATAAACTAACTGAGTCGATATTTTTGGATGAATTAAGTTGTAAGTTTCAGAATATGTATGAATTATTTTATATATATTTGTTTTATTTGTTCTACTATCCTAGTTTCCGCATACTAACATTAAATCATTATTTATTTAAACTGAGTAGAAAAAATTTTCACTTGAAGGATCAAAGTTTGCCAGTTCGATAAATTTCTCAGTTTAGGTATTTAAATCGAAAATAAGTGATTTGTTAGATTTTAATAAGCTGATTTAGTAAACTTGAAACTGAGGTATTCTAAACGAATTTTTAGATTTGATAACATCTTGGGTGTAAAAGTTATCAATAGGTTATCTGAAATATTAAATTAAGTTTTAGAGATGATTCTTTAATTCTTATATTTAATGATCTTTTTATAGATTTTATTCTTGGAAAATTTTAAATTATTATAGAAAGTTTTCTAACTCTAGTTTTTCTTTTAAAATTTGGTTATTATTTTCATTTAGTGATTTAATTTATTACTATAAGTTATTATTTTCGTTTTATAATAGATTGATTTAAGTTTCTTAGGATTGGATTTATATTAAAAGTTGATTTTCTTTTTATGAAAGTGTTTCTAGTTATTTTTGAGTAGAAAGAAGTTATTCTTAAAGTAGCTCATATTATTGTAAAATTAACTGGTTTTATCTTTAAAGAAACTTATTTTATGTAATTAATTCAGTTTCATAGATTCCTTAATCCTCAGTACTTTCATTTCTTTATGTATTTTCTTATGTTAAAATGGATTATTCTCTAATATTTGACTAAAAATTTTATCCAAAATTTTCGCTTTATTTTTAGTCTATCTAAAAATGTTTTCTAATATATTCAGACATTTTTATTATATTTTCAATTATTTCGTCAAATTATATCATTTAAGTTATCTAAATATTACCTTTTTTTTAACTTTCGTTAAATTGTATTAAATTTTCTTGTCATTTAAGGTTTAATAATTCAGTTTGAGAATTTTAAATTTTATTGTATAATTTTTCTATTTTTTTTAATCAATTTTCATTAAGTGTTATTAACTCTAAACTTTTCTAATCGAGTTCTCTATTTAAATTTTCTTTTTCTTCTGATAAATATTTGTTTTATTTTTTGATTTTTTTTGATTAAATCTTTAATTCAGAGTTACATTTTTTTTCTTATAGAGAAATATTTAGCTAATTTACATACAAATTTTGTAGGTCTTGATTTACCTCATTTATATTTTAAATATTGGAAATGATTTCTTTTAAGTTTTGTTAAATCTTGTTAAATTACTAAGGAAGTTCTTGGCTTTTGCACTCTTAAGTATCTTATTTAAGATTTCACTAACTTTAATTAAAAGGGCTTCATATTCTTTCTTAACTTTCATTCGATTTATTAATTTCTTTTTAGTTTTGTTTGACTTCATTTTCTTATGACTTTTTAAGTCAAGAATTATAGTTTTTATTTTACCCCTCAATCAAACTATTTTATTGACTGGAGTCATTTAAAAAGGATTAAAAGGATTTTTACATCAATTTTTCAATTTCTTCATTTGAAATAAATTTTTTGTCTATAATAGCTTTAATAATTGCTAAAAGATCCTCTCTGATTAATTTTAAGAAGACATCATGGATTTAAAGTTATTCTTACAAATCACTCTATACTTTTAATTTATAATTTTCTTATCTTCTATAATCTTCTATAAATTGTTATAATATCTAATTTGTTATGGAGCAAGTCTGATCGCTGTTTCTATTTTCTTTTTATCTATTTTCATTAGCATTCATAGTTTCTTTTATTTTTTATATTTTAACACTTTTTAAAAGTCTAAATTTAAAAAAAAGTTTATGAAACTTTTTTTTAAAATGGATCATAGCAATTTAGTATTATAATTTTAGCCAACAATTGCTAAAGAAATAACTTAATTTGCTAAATTTATTTTAATCTTTTTTATCTACTAAAAATTGACTAATTTAATTCATTTATTTTTAACAAAATTAATATATTAATTTAAAGCAGAAAAAAGTGTTTTTGTGCAATCAGGAATTTTTTTTTTTTCATAATCTAAATGAAAAATTTAAAATTATAATTACATGCTTTATTTTTAAATTCGTTACAATGTGAAATTTTAGAAATTTAATTTGTTGAAAAATTTTCGGAATAATAAATTTATAAATTCTCTAAAGAAACTTTTTTCTAATTTTTTATACAAAACATTACACTTAAATTCAAATAAAAAATTATATTAATTTAATAAAAAATTTTAACTTAAAACTATTGCTTAATATAATTTTTGAATTATTGATTCACTATTTTCTAAGTTTATTTTTAATAAATAAAACAGTTAATTTTTTCTTATTGAACTAAATAATGTTTTCTTTTATCCAAAATAGAAATAACTTTTCTTTTAATTATCTCATAATTTTTTCAATCTTAATTGTTAGGAAAATATCTTAAGATTTTAAATATTTTTATTTTTATAGATTATCTAAAGAACTTTTAAATATAATGCTTGTATCATTAAATTAAATTAAAGTGTTAAAGAAGGATTGTCTACTTAAGAGCTTCCTACTTCTCTATCCAACCAATAGAAACTTGATCTCTAGGTGGTCTTCTCCTCCCTTCATTGTCAAGTTTTCGGAATGGTTGTCTCTTCATATAGCTTGCTTTCTTCTTTTAAATTTCTCCATTCCTGGTTGGGTAAAATTAGGTTAGGTCATTCCATATTTTCTATTAAATCTTATTTCTCTTCCAACATCGCCTTCATAGGTGATCTGTTCTCATGCAGATGTAACATTTTTTCCTAAAATATTTCTCTTTAGTTAGTTCAATTGGCTTATTATTTTAATTTAGACTCTTGCTTCTACTTTTTATTTTATTTTATTTTTAATAATATTAATCAATGTAAAAATAAAGGAAGAAATTAGCCAGATTTGTTTATTCAAAATATAGTTATTTTACCAATTAAAAAGCTTTGTCAAATATAGTCAAATTTAAATATAGCATAGTATAATTTATTAATATTAAATTGCTTTTTATTTTACTTTTCGCTTTTTAGTTTATAAAAAATCTCAAGAATCATAGTAAAAAATATTGAAATCGTCATTTCTCCTCAAGTTACAAATTTTTAATAGCATATCGATGCCTACTAATTTATCCTTTCCTTTATTGATGATATTTTAATCCAATTTCAGTCCTTTCCAAACATTTTTTTGTTTCTTCTTTTATGAACAATTGCTATTTGTAAGAGTAATTAATATATATCAATCATTTTTCTAATAAATCTCCTTCAGATTTACAATAAGTTTTGATTAAGTTTTTTCAAAATTTTTTTTCGTTTTTTACAATTTTTGGTATCTCCAACTGTTCCTTTTTGAAGCACATAACATGTCTTCTTTCTATTATTTAGTTAATTAACTAAATTTTTAAGTTTGATTGCTTAATCTCCATTGAATCTTACATTATCTTAACGATAAATTGTTCGTGGTTTATCTAAGGAGATTTGTATTTCTTTTATTTTTTCTTCTGCTCTTTTAATTCCTAATAAATAGATATATAAAGAAGCTTTTAAACTCAATTCTGTATTCAATATTTTTTATCATTTTACCATATATAAAATACATAAATAAAAGCCTTGAATAATATAATGTTTTCAGAATGTTTTTAAAGGAATGCATAGATACCTACAGTCTAAAGATATAAATAATATATTTAAGATAATCAAAGTACATTTCCTGAAATTACTTATACTAAGTTTAACAAACATCGTATATAAGACATTTTTTCTATTTTCAAACTGAGAACAATCGTCTATAATTTCTAAAACGAACTTAGTTTGCGTCACATAAGCACATAAAATGGAATTGATTGTGCATGTGGTTTAGCTCATGATGAACTTGATCATAAATTTGAATGTACTTTCTATAAAGATATCTTTTAGGATTTTCTAATCGAAAAATATTTTATGGCAAATAATATTAAAAAGCTAATTCTGTACGACTAAAATTATTTAATTCAAACTTAAAAAAAATAAAATCCCTAAGATTAAAAATATATTAATATTTTTCATCGAAAAATGCTTAAAAAAGGATAGAAATTAAAAAAAATTAATATCTGAAGCAAAAAGATAAATTGATGAGAGAAAAAAATATAATTTAAAATAGAAACTTAATAAATGATTGTGCAAAAAAATAAGAAGAAAATTGAAAATAAGATGAGAAAGAGAGAGGAAAATTCGAGAACATAATTTAGAACTAATATAGAAGAAACAAAAAATAGAAAAAGGAATAATTAACTAGAAGCTGATTATAATTTTACATAAACTCTTATACTTAAAATATTTCGCATGAAATAAACTATAAGTAGTGCAATTATATCCCAATATTAAATTATTGAAACTTTTTATTTATTTATTTAAGATTTTTTATCATTTTAGAATAAGATAATTTTTAAATCGAGGCTTCTTATTTAAAAATTAGCTGATGCATTGCATCCTATAATTTTTTATTCTCAGCCTAAAACTAATAAATCTAAATCAGATTATCTTTTTGACAGCTAGATGATCAATTTTATGTGAATTACTACTTAGATGCCATTTTTCATATATTTAATAAAGGACTAACTCAATTTATTGATTAAGTAAATAAATTTAACTTTTTAAAACTTGAACGTATTTAATATTTTTAATAATATTTTGCTTTTTATAAAATTTAAAATTATACCAAATCCTCAAATATAATACACAGTTTTAATTTAAGTTAAAATGTAACTATTTAAGGTACTCAATTTATAAATGTGAACAATTATTATTTCGGCATTATTTCTTAAGATTTGAACTTATTTATTTTTTAATAATATTTTAATATAAAAAAAGTGTTATCTAACTTGTGATTATTTCCTCAGATGATAAATTTTTTTAAATATATGAATTATAAAATCTTCAAAATAATTAAAGCTTAAGAAAATTAAGTTAAATAGCTTGACTATAATTTATAAAATATTAAGGATTAAAATGAAAATTTTACCTTTCTAATGTCTTTTATTTATGACAAAACAAATCTCTAACAAGTTTCAGTAGTCTATATATTTATATAGCATCAGTTGATTATTTCCATCTTATATTTAAATATCTATCTTTTTTTGTCTTTATGATACTAACATTAAATTAAATTAAATTAAAAATAATATAGTTTGCTTAATAGCTTTGAATGATACAAACATTAAATTGGAAAAAATTAGAGACAAGTGTAAAATAATAGGCTATTCAATCTATCCCAATGGAGATCGAATAAGAGAATAGTATAAATATAATTTTTTTAATTTATTAATTTCAACTAAAAAGTTTTTGGACCGGAAACTCCTTTCCGATTGCACGACCCGATGCTCTCTTTTTATGGAATAACGGGGATATCCTGTTGTGCTCCAGGTACAGCTGCTAGGGAGCTCCATCGCAATGAGCAGCCAGGCTTCAAGCCCCTACCAAGAGCGGATAATCTCAAAGACAGTGTTTCCTTCAGAAAATGACTCTGACCAGGGACTTTCTTAGCGACAGGAAAGGAACTTGTTCCTAGCCATAAAACCAGAAACTGCTGTCACGAAGATCATTCTCAGTTTCCACCATCTTTTCAATTATTTTATTATTTTAATTTAAAATTATTTACATTAGAAAGAATTCTACTTAATAATCTCATTTTAATTTAGATTTAACCATTAAATTCTAAAAATTTGTTTTATAAAAATTAATTTTAATCCTGATTTTTAACCTTTTTAAAATAAATTTAAAAAAATAGAAAAAGAAAAAACGAAAAAAGAAGAAAAGTTTTCTGACTTATTAATTAAATTTTGAAAATATAAAACTTAACTTTTTTTAATTTTCCATTAATTAAAAGAGATTTAAAAATAATATTTTACTTTTATTGACAATTTTTGAGAATTTTTCAATACAAGAAAAATGCTTTATTACATTTTTTTTATAATAAAAAATACTCATAAAATTAAATTTTTTAGATAAAATATTTAAAAAAATAAATTTATAACAATAGAAAATTTTTTAATCAAAAAATTTAAAATTTAACTTGATAAATTTAAGCATTTCAAAATCTATTATAAACGGAAAAAAAAATAAAAGCTAGATCAAATTATATTTCTGATTTATTTTCTATAAGTTGAAGAAAAATTATTTAGATTTAATTAAATGAATTATTATGACCTTAAAAAAATTATGGATTTCACATTTTAAATTTTAAAATCGATTATAAAAATTTTTTAAAACTGAAAATTTAAATCCATTTTGTTCTATAAAAAAAAATTATATTCTGGCTAGCAATTTTCCGAAGAACTAAATTTAAAAAGATAGCAATCTTTAATTTCAAAAAAACCCTTCGTTTTTTTCTTTAATTTAAACTTAAAAGTTTGATGTATTTGAAAACCTAAAAATATTCAAGCAATGAATTATTTATTCTCCTAGATTGTTTGAATAATGATTTTAAAATTTGGATAATAGCTTAAGAAATATTTAAAGAAATTGATAATGTAAAAACAAATTTAAATTAATTAAGCACATCTAAAATCGTGTGCTTTTCAACACTATAAAAAATAAAATAAAAACCCAAATTTTCAGTTTGTTATGTGACTTTAAAAATTTTAATTTCTTATTTCCTTCTTTCTAAGAGTTATAATAAAATAAATGTTAATGTTTATTTTTAATTCAACCATCTTAAGTTTAATAAATTCCGATTTATAAAATCTAGCTTTTTTTAAAATATAGGAATTAAATTTTTATTTCCTAAAAATTTTGATTTAAAAGTCATTAAGAAGCAATATCTTTTTCTAAATTAATTCTTAATTGATTCATTTAGATTATGTTATGTTTTTATTATTTTTAATTATGAGTAATTTAGATAAAATTCAATAAAAGTGGGCTATAATTATTTTTTATGATTATCCATTAATTAAAAAATATGATTGATCACCTCTTATTTTCAACACTATTACTTTTCAAATATAAAAAAGATTAAATAGAAACTATAAAAAAGTTCTCTTAAGCAATATTCTTTAAAAGATCCAACTAAAGTGTTAGTTTATTTTTCTCTACTTTATAATCTTAAAATCAATAAGAATTTAACTTAGCTTATGTAATTTTCAAACTGATTTAATCCAAATAGAATTATATAATTAAGAAAACTAATTATCAGTCATAAATCTAGTTTCTCTATTAACCTAAATAAAAACCTAATTATCGTTTTCCTTTATATTTTCTACTAAACAAACTTTATCTTATAATTATTACTGTTTCCTTTTTTCTATCTAACTTGATTTATGTTATATTCATAAATTTATAAACCTAATAGGTTTTATTAACTTCATAATCTAGTTAAATTTACAATGTATTAATATAAACTTTACAATATAATAAAGTTCTCAGTTCATTTAATATCTATATAATAATAATTTAATATTATTATAGAATTCTTTCAAAGAAATTGCTGTTTAACTTGAAAATAATTATAGAAAAGCTATATCTCAAATTAAAGATTAATAAGGCTGAGAATTAGAATTAAATTTTTGGTGCTAGATTATTAATGAACTCAAATAAATAGAAATTTAAGATAAACTTAGCTTAAATAGTTTAGATATTAGATCTAGATTACTAAATTCTTTGCTTTTTTATATAAAACAAATTTTTAGAAGAATTATGGTTTTTATTGTTTTAGTCC
This sequence comes from Loxodes magnus, assembly GCA_946699065.1. Lineage (NCBI taxonomy): Eukaryota > Ciliophora > Karyorelictea > Loxodida > Loxodidae > Loxodes > Loxodes magnus. The sequence continues at coordinate 145,779 of CAMPDV010000424.1, forward strand.
TTTTTAATTTTTGAGAAGTATAATTGATATCGTCTAATCTTTATCTCTATAGTAAAAGATTTCTTTAAATTATTAGAAAGCTTGAAAACATTTATACTTTAGTAGTTCATTTAAATAGTTAAAAGTATTATTAACAATCTCTTCTTTTTTATATTTAAAGTTTCATTTAAAAATTATTTCTATAAAAGGAGTATTCTACTAGTGCATTTTATTCCTATTATTTTATTTCTTAGTTTAAAGAAAAGCTTTTGTTTACATTTTTTTATGAATTATATACTTAAAAAAAATCAAAGTCTTGAATTAGCTATCTTCAACTTCTTTAATTAAACATGAAGCTAAAAATAGTAAGTTATTTTAAGTTTCATTAGTCATTAAAGCAACCCATTCCCAAAATCACCTATTGAATAAACAATTATTATTTATATTTTTTATAGGTTTTTTATTATCCAAGGCTAGAAGCGAGAATTTTTGAAATTTTAGTACTTTTGAGTTTTTATTATCTAGAGGAAGAAGAATGCAAGTGTATTGTGATTTGTATGGTTCTAAATATTTCTTAGTTAAAGAATTATTTTTGAATATAAGAAAAAAGGAAAAGAAAACCCAATTTCCTAAGCTTTCTATATCAAAAACTTTATTGTTTTCATATTAAAAGATCCTATACTTGAATTTTGCTGGCTTAAGAACAATAAGCTCTCTGATTCCTCAAGAGCTTATTCGTTAAACTAACTTATTTCTGGATTTCAAATTAAAAACAATTATTTTATTTAAATCTAATAAAAGATGCAGTCCTAAAAATAAAGCTGCTAGAAATGCAAAGAATTGAATACAACGCAAAAATGTTAAATCCATGGAAAATTCTTAGAATACTTCTGCATTACTCATAACTAAAGTATATGCAAAGTTTGTATAAAAAATGAGCATAACTCTTGTTTAATGAAATCAAATTTGAATAAAAAAGCAGAAAGCATACTAAACAAAGAAACGTCTAGTGTACTAGCGACGGTCAGTTAAAATGAGTAGAAAATTCAGGTTTTCCTCTAATAATTTACTATTTTATTTAAGAAAAAGAAGATAGAAATGGATAACTAAATGCAAGATCTGCTATATTCAATTAAGAAACAAGCTTCCAAATAATTATTTGAAATATGTAAATAATTTGAAGAATTTTATGATCAAATTAATATTTGCTGGAACGAACTGAAAAAAATAATTCTTGATATTTAATTGATGCAAAATGAGAAATAAATTAAAGAATAGGATTTAGAAATTAAGATGCAAGAAATAAATAAAAGAATAGAATGCTAATAGCAATAATTTTCATTAAATTAAGAGGAAATATCAAAAAAATTCAATTAAGTAGAATTTATTTAAAAATTCTGGAATTCTCTGCTAGACAGTTCTGAATTTAGTCATTCAAAAAGGGTTATTGAATAAATAATATAAAATTAACAAAAAATGAAGAAACAGAACGAGGTTCTCAAACTTTAAGATTAATAAAAAAAAGAAATAGTCAAAGTTAAATATAGAGTAATATGGAATAAGCCATTTTAACATAAGAAAATACATAAAGAACTGAAAGTACTGAGGATTAAGGAATCTATGAAACTGAATTAATTACATAAAATAAATTTCTTTAAAAACAGAATCAATAAGATTTACAATAAAAAGAACTACTTTAAGAATAACTTCTTTCTACTCAAAAATAACTAGAAATACTTTCATAAAAAGAAAATCAACTTTTAATATAAATCCAATCCTAAGAAACTTAAATCAATCTATTATAAAACGAAAATAATGACTTAGAGTAATAAATTAAAGCACTTAATGAAAATATTAACAAAAATTTAAATGAAAAACTAGAATCAGAAAAAATCCTGTAGTAATTTAACATTTCTCTAGAATAAAATCTATAAAAAGATTTAAAAATATAAGAATTAAAAAATCATCTTTAAAGCCTAATTTAATACTTCAGGTAGCCTATTGATAACTTTTACACCCAAGATGTTATCAAATCTAAAAATTCGTTTAGAATACCTCAGTTTCAAGTTTACTAAATCAGCTTATTAAAATCTAACAAATCACTTATTTTCGATTTAAATACCTAAACTGAGAAATTTATCGAACTGACAAACTTTGATCCTTCAAGTGAAAATTTTTTCTACTCAGTTCAAATAAATAATGATTTAATGTTAGCATGCGGAAACTAGGATAGTAGAATAAATAAAACAAATATATATAAAATAATTCATACAGCTTCTGAAACTTATAACTTAATTCATCCAAAAATATTGACTCAGTTAGTTTATGATAATAATAATAATGTTTACATAATTTCTGGGAAAATTAATCAAATACAGTATACGAACAAATGCGAAAAGTTTGATATATAAAACAATAAATCAGTTGAAATAGCTGACTCTCTTTACTAAACGAACTATTTTGGATCTACATACACGCACGACTTAGTTTATATTTTCGGAGGTTTGGTCAGTTTGGAGAATCCAATTCAAGGAAATAAAGTGATATTTTATGATACAACAGTAAACATCTGAATACATTTTTATTAAGGATTACCCAACGTCTCATTTGGAACATCAGCAGTATGAGGAGATGAAATAGATAGTGTATTTGTATTTGATAATAAAAATAAGTTAGAGTAAACTTATTTGTTTGATTACAAAAGTTTCTTAGTACACGGAGAAAAATAAAAATATAATAGTACGATAAATTGGTTTAGTCCTATGTATTAAAATGAAAAAATTTACATGTGGCATATATAGAGTAAGAAAGAAGAGATAAATATGTATGATGTGAAAAATCTTAAATGGATTAAACTTTAGATATGATAAATTTTTAATTTTATCTTGCATTTAAAATATATCTAAGATCTACCAGTAATTCTTCTTAAAAACTATTTACAATGGAAATTATTTAAAGAGTTTTCACTAATACATTAATAAATTTTTCATTGTATTTAAAACTTGAGGATTCTAAAGATAATTGAAAATAAAATAATTTATAAATTAATAAGATTTAAAATTAAAATTTAAGGATATTTGAAGGTGTCAATTTAAAAGCAGTTTTAATAGATAATTATTTTGTGATAAAGTTTATCTCTTCAATCAATTATAAAATTGTCTTTATTTTTTAATTTTCATATTTAATTTTCTTCAAAATAAGTTTAATGATAATACATAATTTAAAAAGTCTGATCTCAAAAATACTAATATCTATTAAATTAAAAAATAGCTTAAACAAATTTACATTCTTTTTAATATAAAATGAGCTGTGCTACTATTATTTGAGTAAATTTAAAAAATTTGATTTTTAAGCCAAAAATGATATTAGAATTAATTTAAGAAAAATTATTGAAATTAATGATAAAAAAATGTGATATTAATTAATTAAAGTGATTTCACCTATATTTGTTTCATCACGAATTAAAAGTTTTGGTTAAATAAAAGCATTAACTTCAAATTTGCTTGGATCATGTCTATCATTATTAATAATAATAATATTAATTTTAAGTTTTCCGTTTTAGGGATTTTCAACTCCGTCAGAAAGACAGCAGTTCATGCTCCCTGCTGTTAAATATAAATTTTTGGGACGCCCAATTTTAGCGAGATTGGGAACTCGGATTTTTCCAGGTTTTCCCTTCTTTAACTTGTCTTGATTCCATCTTAATCTTGTATATTAAACCATTCGGGTTACAATACATTCTTTTCATTCTTGCTTCTTTTTTTTTCTTCTTTTTTTGTTCTTTTATCCAATAATTTCTTTATTTCTATAAGAATTTCTAACACTTCCGATAAAAATGTCATACGTTTCCACAGCAGAAACATTTCTTTTTATTTTGAATTATTTTCCTTGATTTGTTTGCTCTTTCTAGGCTTCGATTTCCATTTTTATAGCTCCAGTTTCGCTTTACTCTTTCTTAAAAGTTTACAATTTCTCTTCTTCTTTTCCGAGTCTGTTATCCAGTTCAGTCTGTTTCTAAAGCTAATTTTAGAATTCGTTAGTCTGACTTTGTTAGATATTCCAAAAGGCGTTAAGATCTCTTTCTAGGACATGAGTCTTGACTCAATTCCTTCTGCTAGGTCTAGCTTTGCCATCAGCATATCATTGTCCTTCTTCAATCTCTTGACCTCTTCCTGGAGGTTCAGTACTACTTTGATGAGCTACTCCATGCTCATCTGGCCAGAAGGGTTGAACTCTGATACCTCCTGGTGGAGAACAGACTTCATCTGCTTCCTCAGTTTCTCGCTTGAGGTTGGAGTTTCCGTGTGTATATTCTTCAAGGTTGGCTTTCGTTCGTTTTGTTAGATTCCAAGTTGTTAGTTCAGTGTTGGTTAAGGTTATGATAGAGAAGATTGTTAAGATTATTAAAGCTTGGTTTCTTGCTTCCTCCCTTCCTTTTTGGCTTAGGAAGAGGTGGTATAGAAGCTTGACTTGAAACCTTCAACCATTTTTTTTATTTGTCTATCATTATTCTTTATGATTTTAAGTTTTTTCTTACTAATAGTTTCCTATAGTCAATTTTCATTTATTTCTTTTTGAATTCATTAACTTTATGTTAGTATATGGAGCTTCTTTGTTTAGTTGGATTGTTTTTCCTGTAAATTTTGCCTTCTTAATTGCATCAAAATCTGAATATATTTTCCCATTAATTTTCTATGATTCTCTTTTCTTTTAGTCTGAATTGGAAACAATTTCATATTTTATGTAATGGCCACTTTTCATATCAGCATCTAGTTATTTTCCGAAAGGAAATATAAATTATCGTAAGTTGCTGCTTCACATTCATCGAATCATTCATTGATATCTTTTAGAAGAATATGCTTTCCGTCAGCTCTTCAAATAGGTAGAATTTTGTTTCTAATTAATCGATTCTGATATTCGCTGCCTGATTATTCTCATTTTTTTGTACATTTTTATTAATCATCAGATATTAATTTTTCTTTCGAGCTCTTTTACTTTTCTTAAAAGTTTAAAATTTTCTTTTTGCATAATTTTAAAGTCTTAAAGTATTGTTTAATGATCTTAGTTTTTCTGAGATAAATCCTTTACAAGAGATTTTTTTAAGAAATTTTCTTTTTTTATATTAAAAAAGTATGTAATAATAGCTATAAAAAATAACGCAATCTGATAAAAATTAGATTGAATTAACTTTAGATAAAATAGATCGAAATTAAATAATATTAATGTTAAAATAAAGCACGAATAAGGTGGGAATTGAACACCACGACCTCTGGATCTGCAGTCCAATGCTCTTCTACTGAGCTACTTGTCCTTATTCTAGCTATCTTAAATAAATTAAATAGAAATAACGTTTTAGAAATTTAAGAACACTACTCATAAAAATTTATTCAGATATCTATAAATTTAAGATAAATAACTATTTAAAAAACTTAATAACAAATCAAAAAAATCAAAATCAGAATAAAAGAAAATAACAAATTTCGTAAATATCAAAATCCAAAATTTTAAATTATTTATCCTTTTCCAACATGCAATTTTTTTTTGTTTTAACTCAAATGGAAAGACACTCAATAGAAATAATATAATGCAAGAACTTGCTTTAATAAAATATTTATAAATTTATAAGAATCAAATTAAAAAATAAAATACAATAAGTTAAGTTAGACTAGCAAATATCTACTTTGTTGTAATCATAAATTAATGCATTAGTTTATTTATCTTAGTTTTTATCTTCAAAATGTAAGTGCTCTAATCAAAATATAATTGTTTATTAGTTTTAAGTTTTTTCATCTTCACTAAGCATAATAATTTCTTTGTCAAAGATCATACATACAAAATTTAAAATTTCCCACTCTCTGATAACTTTTCAACAAAATTCCAAACTTTATTGCGGAAGTATAATAATTACTGCAATCACTTGCTTAATTTTTTTCTCTGTGCTCTACAAATTCTTTTTTAGTTGAATCCAAAAATAGAGTAATTTTTATCCGTTTACTTAGGGGGAAAAAATTTAGTTAGCTATACATTTTAACGCATAAAGCTAGCAGGAAAAGTTTTTTTTAAGTTATTAATTCCTATTTTATTAAAGAAAGGGACTAAATTTAATCTATCATCTTAATTCGTGGAATAAATCCTCGAATACTTAAATTTTACCTATAAATCATATTTCTTTTCATAAACTGCTACATTAATTTCTCATAGTTATCTTAAGTTTTTTCTTGCTTTAGTCAAAAAATTCCCATAAATGTTATAAACAACCTAGAATAATTTATGTATCAACGGAACAATTATTTCTGTGAATTTTCTTAGTGTCATTTAAAAAATGTGAACATTGTCATGAGATTGTAAAAGTTAATTATTTGGCTGAAACTACATCTTCAGATATTTTTCCTTGTTAAATTAAACGTAATCTTCATTCAATCATTTTTTCAGAAAGATCCTTATAGTAATAGTTTTAGTTAGTTTTATCTTGAAAACATATTCAGGTAAGAGATATTGGAAATTTAACTTGTCAAATACTTGCATATTTTAAAGCATAAGTTTGCAAAAGCATTTCATATTTTTAACAAATAAAGGAATTTTCTATTAAAGACTGGATAAAATGGAGCAGCTTTTTTCGAAAAGCTTTCTCAAGTAAGTAAATTAAGCTGAATGCTCGTGATTTTTAAAAAGAAAAGTCACTTACTATCTTTGCATCATAGCTTTAGATTTAAACCTTAAAAATCAATATAATAACTTGGAAATATACGAATTTTATGAAATTATGAAGAACAAAATGGGAAATAAATAATCTAAATAGAGCGAAAACTATATAAGTAATCATGAATAAGCAATCATTATGACTTCTTTTGTCTAAAATAAATCCTATAATTAAAAATCTATTATATTATCAACATTAACTACTGATGGAGTATCCACAAAATACTAAATAATGCTTTTTAAAAAATAAATTGAATGATTTAGAAATAATAATTCAAATTTGAAAATTCTCCCAAATTTCATCCATCTTACTCCTTAAAAAAGGAATAAAGCTAATAAAATATTCTGAACTGCTATCGCATCTAGTTATTTATAAAAAAATAAAAAAGTTTTTATTAAATTTTTAAGTAAGTTAGAGATTTTAATAAAAGCAGATGCTAAAGAGTTTAAATTAGAAAGAAAAAACATCATAAAATAAAGTTTAATTTGAAAAATAAAATAAAATAAAATGGAAGGCTTCAAAAGGGTTTCTATACCACCTCCTCGAAGAAAGAGAGGAAACCAGAAACAAATCTTGGGCAGTCTTCTTACATTTAACCTTAACCTTAACATTTTACTTAATAATTTTAAAAACCTGGAATATAATAGAGCTACGAAGAACGGAAACAGACTCAGAAAAGCACTCATGTGCTTACTCCAACGTCGGAGGAGAAGCTTAGAAAACAAGCGAAATCTGCTTTGCACCAGGAGGTCACAGAATTTAACCCTTCTGGCCAGATGAGCATGAAACAGCTCATTAAAGTTGTACTAAACCTCCAGGAAGAGGTAAAAAGCATATGAAGGACAATGAGAAGCTAATGCATTAATTTAACCTAGAAGAAGGAATAGAGTCAAGACTCATGTCCTAGGAATGAGAACTAAGTGCCTTTTGAAACATATCGAAAAGCCAGAATAGCTAATCCTAAAATTAGCTTCAGAAACAGACTGAACTGGATAACAGATTCATAGAAATAGAAGAAAAATTGTAAACATTAAAGAAAGATTAAAGCGAAACTGGAGCTATACAAATGGAAATCGAAGCCTAAAAAGAGCAAATCCATCAAGAAAGATAATTAAAAATAAAGAAGAAATGTTTCTGCTGTGGAAGCGTATGACATCTTTATCGGAAGTGTTGGAAATTTTAATAGAAATAAAGAAACTATTGGATAAAAGAGCGCAAAAAGAAGAAAAAGAAGAAGCAAGAATGAAAAGAATGTATTGTAACCCGGATGGTTCAATATACAAGATTAAGATGGAACCAAGACAAGTTAAAGAAGGGAAAACCTGGAAAAATCCGAGTTCCCAATCTCGCTAAAATTGGGCGTCCCAAACATTTATATTTAACAGCAGGGAGCATGAACTGCTGTCTTCCTGACGGGGTTGAAAATCCCTAAAACGGAAAACATAAATTAATATTATTATACAAAGTTTAATTTGTTCTTAAATAAATTTCGACTAAAATTACCTTTTAAGATAAAATTTTAAAATAAGTAAATTGATATAATGATAGATTAAATAATAATAATGATAGAATACTTAAAGTTGATAAAGATGAAAATTTCCTAGAATTTCAACCAGTTCCTGATGACATTTTTTTACTTCGATGTGTTTTAGTGCCTTTTAATAAATGAGAAATTATGGCTTTAACTGTTCAAATGGTCTTGCAAAGACTTTTATTGTGAGATCCAGTCTTAATTATTCATAGTTTATTAAGTTATCTTCATGTTATCTTTTGCTTTTATTCATTTTTTTATTTCATTATCGTTAATTTCTTAATAAATGGGTATTAAGTTTGCAACATGAGCGTAATTTATTTTCTTATCTTATTTTTAGGACATTTTACATTATATTTTATCTAATCTTTAAATTAAGTTCATATCAATGGTTTCTTTTTCTGGATTTAATCTACTTTTAAGTTAAATGCTGTTTTTTCTATTTCTATTTTTGTCCAATAATTAATGCTTTATTGTAACTACATTCAGAGTTGTTCTTCTGTTATCAACTTGCTATGAATACATTACTTCTAAGTGATAATAATTATTTGTTCTAATCCTCTATACTATTCATTAATTTTCGTATTTATTCGCTTTATTTGTAAGTTGTTCTTCATAATTTGCGATTATTTCTACATTTAATCTTATTAATTATATTTTTTTTGATCAGCTTTGTCCTGAGATTATCTTTTCTCTGAAGTTATAATTTCGGCTTTACCTTTTAATGAAGAAATTGACCTCTCTTATTACTATTTTTTTCTCCATCCATTTCTCCGTAATTTTTTTTAGTTATTTCTTCCAGAGGCGAGTAAATTATTCCATTTTTTTTTAAATGATAACTTAAAAATTTTTTTTTTGAGTATTAAAAAATTTAGAAAAGATTGAAAATAAGCTTTACACATAAAAAAATTAAGGAAAAAAGATATAAAAAATTGATATCTAGCGCTTATAAACCTTAAGAAAATAAATCTTTTCTTGTTTAAATTTAATTCGAAAAATAAATATAATACCTTTCTCTAAGCGTATCAACACTTTCCCAGTCTAAGTCAGTATAACTGGTTGCGAGGAAGACACCTATTCCGGATGTCAACTACGTTGATTACTCAGCAAAATTTTTAATTTTCTACTTTTATTTTTTGTTGATAGTTATAATAAAGAATTTACTATTAGTTAGAGAATGAGAAGTTTTAAATTGTGTTTGTATGATCTTCATCTTAAAAACTAGAAATATTTAGTGAAAGCAAGTGAACTTAAAAATTTATATATATATTCTTATTTAAAATTAAAACTTTTTTTCAAGTTTAATTTTATTAAAAAGACAGATGCTTCCAATCTTAAAGTTTTACTTGCTAAAATGTTTATATTTTAAATTCTACTATGAAATCCAATTTTATGACTATTTCATAGCGAGTGATAATTAAAAACATTTGAAGGTTTTTTGGTTAACAATATTTGGTTTAAATTTGTGCCTCTATCTTAAAGAAATAATATTATTATTTTATTTCAATTAATATTTCTTAGATTTATGCAAGATAGAAAAGAGAATGGAAATTTTGAATAACTACAATTTATGTTAGCTTTTAATATCAAAATTGTTTATTTAGCTTTCCTTTTAGAGATATTTGATCAGTTAAAAGCTTTTAAACCTTTTTATTTTTTATTATATGATATAAAAAATATGGATGTAGTCTGTGGTTAGAAGAACTAGTAGGTAATCTGGTTCAGTTTATACTGCATTGTGAGTAATTTCGCACTAGATGCCATCATGGGGAAAGATGGGCAAGTTCGGAAGAGATAAGCCTAACTTCCCCGAGGGTTCTCACTAGCAGTATGAAAGTTTGGCTGACGGATCTAGTAAGGACTTAAATATTTATTCTTAATTGGATCTTATTCAAGAAGATTGAAGCATTTGGTATAAGATTTTAGAATAATCTTTAATAAGCAGAATCTCCTTTTTGAGAAACTGACATGAATCATTGGTAGAATAGAATAATAACAAAAAAATATGAGGACACTTTTTTTAATATCAAATATTAATATTCAAAGAGCAGTACGCCAATGAGATGTAACGGGATCTATAATCATGTTTATTTATTTAATTTTTTTCTTAATTAACTTAGAGCAGTTTTTTCTTTTTCTCGACTCTTTTTTTAATTAAGTAAGCCAAGATAGTTAATATAATAAGGTAGCTCAGTAGTAGAACACTGGACTGCAGATCCAGAGATCGTGGAGTCGACTCCCACCTTGTTCTTTTTATCAAAAATTTAAATTATCTAAACTATAAATTTTGAAATGAGAAATATTATCATTCTAATATTATATAGCTAACAAAAAATATTTCTTTGATATATTTGCTACACAGAAAGAAAATATTTTCTTTATGAAGTTTAAAATTCATTGCTTTTAATAACTTTTTTCAAAATTCTCTATAATAGATTCAATTATCAAAAAAATGTATTCAGGTTATTATACTACTATTGAAGCAACTTCCAATTTTTATTTAATTTAAAACCTAAGAATCTAAGCAAAAAAATTTATAAATTTCAGCTTAGAATTAAGGGAAGTAAAATAGAGATTTCAAATAGAAGGATTTCCTTATTATATTATTATTACCTTTTCTTCATAAATAACTATCTTTATTTTGTAGGATTGTAAACGAAAAGATTTAAAACATTAATTAGTGAAATTTCATCCTCGAAAGTTTAAATTTATTCTAGAGGTTATGGAATATTTTACTGAAGCTCATATCTATTATTTTATTAACTAGATAAATATTATATTTTCTCCTTCACTAAATTAGATAAATTCTATAAGCAATTAAAAGTTTTTCTGCTTAATCTATTATTAGCCTTCCAAAATCTTTTTTATTACCTAGCAATTTTTATTAAATTTAACCTTTTTTTAATCCGGAATTAAGGAGCTAAATTGACTAAATGCTAAATATAATTTTATAGACCAATAATAGGGAAAGCTTTCATTCTAGAAAGGTATAGAATTTTTTTCTCGATATACTAAAAAAGTTCCTTTTATAAATGCCTAACTTTCCCTTTTAAGATCTTTTGTCTATTAATATATCTTAAACAAAAATTTTGCTGAAAGTTTCTATTAAAAAAAGTTGAAGAGATAATATTAAAATTAATAAGAAGAATATTAAATATTTATTATTCAACTAAGCTTAAATAATTTACAATCTAAATATTACTAGATAAACAACTATAAGTATATTAAAAGATAATCATTTATAAAGAAAGGAAATATTTTGCTTTTTTAATCTCAAGATAAGATAGTAGTATTATAATAAAAGAACGATGGCAATTGAAAGATTTAATAAATTCTTTTAGGCTTAGATGAATTTATTTTGAATTAAGAAATAATTAAAAAATGGTATAAGTAACACATAATTAAATCAGAAGAGATATTGTAAAAAAAATATATTTCATACCTTTATCAACAGTATAAAATATCATCAAAGTATAAAAGAAAGGGTGATTTAGAGAAACGTATTGAATCTGTTATTAAACCTAAATTTCTCTTTGCTTTGCATGCAAAATTTCTGCTATTAGATTAAAAGAATTATTTTTCTCATTTTGTTTCTTTCTTTTATCTTTTATTTTTTATATAAAATTTAAGTTTTTATCTTCGTTTGATTTAGAAGCATATAAAAATTCAATTTTATAGGATGATGCAAATTTAGTGTCTTTTAGAAAATTAAAGGTCATGTTTCATGCTGCAAATGAATGTATTTTTATGCATCCTTTTAGTTAAATTAAAAAGATACCAGTTCAAAAAAATCACTTTCAAATTCATTAAAAACAATCTTTCTTAATTCGAAGCTTAATTTTATATATTAAGCAGATCTTGAAACATAACAGCATGCTAGAAAAATGTAGCCAAGATTCTTAAAAATTAAGAAATGAAATTATCAGTCGTTAAACTAAAACTTTTCCCTTATGCATAAGAATATTTTATTTAAAGGTATCTGAAACTTATTCAATCATAAAGATTTTTATAATCAAAAATATTTAAAAACAAATTTAATTATACCACTTTAATTAGAAAACTAGCTCTACATTTTTATTAAATTTTTATATGCTAAAAAGAAATAATTTGATATTATCTTCCTTTTGTTTTTTTATTTTCTTTCGACAAACTTCATAAAGACTAATTTCTAGAGTTTGAAGAAAAAAAAAGAATTTTCACGCTATGCATTTTTAGTTAAATTGCATTTATATCAATTCTTATTTCACCATAGAGAGTATGTTACTGAGTATTAATTACATTTGAATCATCCTTAATCTAAATTAAAATGTTAGTATATTCTATTTAATAAAAGACATAGAGTTAAAATTATCTTCAAACTTATATCTAGAACCACATTTAACAATTAAATACACACCGCTAAAAAATTTCTGAGATATGAGATTCGTGGAAGTTAAAAAAGATGTGAAATTAAAGGGATTTTCTTCTATCAAATATTTTAAATAAGCTTTATATTAATTAGATATATCCTTAGCCAAAAATGATAGAAGGATTAAAAATGAATCGAAAGAAACTAATAATATAGTTTCTTTTAATAAGGAATTATTAATAGAAAATTATCCTATTTAGTAAAATTTTCATTTTAAAGAAACTTGTTTTTTAACAAACTAATACTCAAGCGTAGTTTACTATTATTTAGTAAATTTATGCGAAAATATACAAATATAATAATATATTTAATTCTTCTTTAAGCAAATAGATTCTTTTAATAAATTTTTATCTAGAAAGAGATTGCTTGTTCTTATCCATTTAATTTAAACTAGAATAAATTTGCTGATAAAAATTTCACTAGAAACTTCAAATTAAGACAATTTGTTTTTTATAACCAAAAAAGTAAAATAAAATGTATTTAAAGCATTTCACAATATCTCTTTAATTTTAATACCTTTTATTTTAACTATGACTTTTAGTATTGTAATAGAAACATCATTTTAATAAAGACTAAAACATCCTATTTTTAGCAAATATTATATAAAGAAAATGTTTCTTCTTGCTTGTTCATAAATTTTCTGATAAAAAGCGACACAATATTTCAGTATTGGTGTTATAATGCTTCTGGTTCTTTGAAACTTCTTATTCTATTTTGCTAGAATTTTGATGTTTAAGTTTGAACTCTATTATATTTTCTTGCTACTTTGTTTTATTCATTGTTTTAATTAACTTATCCATCTTTATCTTTATTTAAGTCTCTTATTTCTTCTTATACTTATTAATAAAAAAGATTAACATGAACTCCAAACTTACTAAAAATTCTTAAAAGTATCTCGTCTTTTTCTTAAGTTCGTTCAAAATTTCGAAGAGGAAGTAAAACTCCTAACCATCGCTTTTTGCCCTACTTTCCTGTACGAACTTCTTGCAAATGGAAATCGGAATTTAACTGTCTAGATACCCTCGACCACATTACTTTTTTTTTGGGGTAATTAACAATTTTTGTTAGAAGTTAATCTTCTTCTTAAGTCCAATCAACTTTAACATACTTTCTCCATTCAAGCTTAACCTATTTATCAATCTAACTATTTAAAAGAGTCTGCTAACTTTCCATTTATAAAATGTATTTAAAATTTGCTTAAAAATGATTAAACTTATATAAGCTAACTAATGCTTAACTTATAAGCATTTATAGCTTCTCATTTCTATAAAAAATTAGGTTAAAACCTATCTTACCATTTAATAACCAGTTATATAGCTTTAATTATTTAAAAAGAGAGAATTTAAGTTAATGAGATTGAAAGAATTTTAGCATTATGAATTTTATATTTGCTTAGCTTTAATTAAAATGTATAAGTAGGAAAGATAGAAAGGCATTTTGTAATAAATACATAAACATTCTATTAAAATTAGTTTATTTCTAGTAGCTTCGTAAGTTAATAAATACGCTAAATCATGTGAAAATATTTCATCTTTTTAGGTATTATTAAGTATATTGCTTAAGATGAAAAAAGCATTAGGATTAATAAAGCTTAAACCAGAATTAAATTAATATTTATAACTTGCAAGTTCAATAAAAAAGCCTAGAGATATAATTTTACTAGGTATCAACAATAAAAAAATCAAGAATAAAGTTTTAGAAATGTTTCTATTTATAAATATTAAGTTCGAGGCTCTTTCGATATTTTGCAATTCTATACTTATATAAATTTATTTTTAGAGTAGATTTTTTGACAAAATCAAAGTCCAAAATGCTTTTTTAGTTTAATAATTATAAAAGAAACATATCGCTTGCAATTTTTTTACAGTCCACTTATCGATAGAAAGTCTAGGTTAAATTCTAATTGAAAGATATTAGCACCACTTAAAGATAAAAATATTTATAATATTTGATATACCAGACTTAAAGTTAAATTTTATTTGCTATGTTTATTCGATTTTAACGAAAACTTCCTGAATTTTGCTTTATTTTTTATAAAATCAACGAAGAAAATAATTTTTGGTATTAAAACATTAAATTTTTCTTCATTAAGGCATAAAATAAAAAATAAACTAGCAATTAACTGATTATAGTTAAAAAATAATAAAGAAAATATGATTTTTTTTCCTTAAATTTATATATCTATCTTTATATTTTTCATCTTTTTTATAAATGATAATCTTTTTATAAACTTTGGATATAAATTCATAGCTTTGGTGAGAAAATTATAGGCAAGAAATTTAATTTAAGGATTTTAATAATTATAAGGAAATTGAAAAAAAAAGAAATTTAATTTAGTAAAAAGATAGTTAGAATGCTTGCTTTAGTAATAATATCTGATATAAGCTCTTGTTTTCTTTACTAAACAATATAATTAAAAAAATTTCGCTTTAAATAAATTTTAGAAATTATAAGAAGACATCTAAAAAGTCGCTTGCAATGTCTTAAATGTTTTTAATTATTTAAAATAACTAACTATAACTGAGAAATTGTTTATATTTTTCCATAATAAAAACGCTTATAGTGAATTTAAGGTAAATGATTTGATAAATTTCTAGAAATATTTTTAATTTTATTAGAGTAGCTTAAGATTATTGCATACTACTAATATAAAAATTGATTTTTTGGACTTAAAAATAAATTTTCTCTTAGTGATTATGAAAACTCTTTCTTTATTTATAGCAGCAATATAAATTTTATCGTTAAGGAAAAATATCTATAATATAAATAATTTTTAAGTGGTTCTTTATAGAAAATCCAAGTATAATATGGTAAAAAGCATATTAAAATAATTGTATATTTTTATATCTTTTTTGATTAAATTTAGTTCAAAAGTTAAAAGCTGAGGCGGGGAAAATTTTAGATGTTCTTCATTTAAAATAGCGCTATAATTTATCATTTTTAAGTTATTTCTTTCTGGATTTATTAAATCAAAAAGAAATGATATTTAAAGATAAAAATGGCAAGAACAAAAATATCATAATTATGTATTATTAAAATAAAAAGAACATTGTTTAAAATAATAAAAGTTCTAAAGGAAAAGAAGGGAGTCACTTAAAAGTAAACTTTTCAAGCCATAGAGTTTCATTATTACTATTCTAACTTCATTACATATTTTAGAACAAATCATTAAAATAAAAAACTTATTATTTGTGATAAAGCAAAATATCAAACTCACACATGAAAAAAGTTTTAAAGCAGAGAAACATTTTTAATTTTTAAATAAAAATTTAAACATTAATGAAATTCGGTTTACTTTTATTGCATAATAAATATTTTGATTTAATAATAGCTAGTAAAAAAGAAATAAATTGATATGAGATATTTGAAGGATATAAATTAATAAAAAAAGATAATAAATATTAAATAAAAACTCTTTATAAAATAATTTTATTTATACTGAACTTTTATTAGCTTCTCGAAGCTTAAAAAAACATTTTCATTGAATGTTTTTGTTTATGTAGTTAATAAAAATTTTGATATAATATGACTTAAACTTAGAATATAGTTAAATATTGTAATTAAATAGTATACTAATTCAGAAAAAATTTAATTTTAATACACTTAAAATTTACGAAGGTGTAGGGATACTTTCTTAAATTAATGAAAATTTTAATGAATTTCAATTTTTATTTTTAGTTCTTAATAGTTAGATAAAACCTAAAAATTTTTTATTCATTTTATCCTTTTTTTTATGTTTTAATTCATCATATAATATTCATTCTTTTAGAAAAAAGTCTCAAAAACTATTAAGAACTTAGTTTTACATTTCTAGTTTTGCTAAATAGTTAAGATCGAAAAATTAATTTACAGTTAGATTTTATAATTACATTAAAGTTTCTTATATTTGCTTATTGACTAATAAACAAATTCTGACTAAATTACTAAACGTAAATTAAGAAATTTAATTAGTGTGCTCAGTCTAATATTTCTATAGCATTTTTTTAATATTTAATCATTGATATATAATCTATCAAATATATGTTTACCACTACATTGTATGTGTTTGTCTATTCAGACTCATTATAAAAAACTTAAGTATCTTAATATTTGATAAAAAAGATAAAAAAATATTTTAGAAACAGAGGGGACTTTATTTCTCTACATTTGATTTTTTTTAATCTCTAAGACAAAGTTTTTGTATTTTTACTCTTTACTCATAAATAGAAATATGATATCTTAAGTTAAATTTTAATTTAATAGCTAAAAATTTATTTTTCATTTCGTTAAATTACTTACAGTTAACTTTTAGTTATCAAACTTATAAAATTATTTATTTACTTTTAGAGATTGTATAGATAAGCTTTAGATTAATTGAAGAAAAGCTATTCATTATTTATATTATAAATACCTTTTAATTTTATTTTTATAGATTATTTTAGAACTTTAAAAGTTTAGATTTTTATCTAGAAGATAAATTTTCAACTTTTTTTAATTTTTTGTAAAATATAACACTAAGAATTTTGAAAATCAAGAAAGAATAATAAAAATACAAAAAGGTTTATAAGTAACTTTGAAGCTGCAAAACTTAGATACAATTATAATTTTATTAAAATAGATTATAAAACTAAGTGAGTTATAGACTTAGGACTTAAAAAAAGCTAAATAAATAAGTCAAATCTTAGAAAATATCTTAGTTATTTTTAGTTTTTGGTATAATTTTAAGAAAACAAAGATAATAATAAGAATTAGGAAAATATGCTATTTTTGCAAAAATTAATAGCATCTATACAGGAATTGCTGAAAATTTAGGAGCTTTCAAAAATAATTTTGAATTTATGAGAGAAAAGGAAGAGAAAAGAGCTACTGTAGAATTGAAGGAGACATATATACAGAAAAGGAAATCAATAACTATTGAACTGATTTTAATGGGACCTGGAGGCAAAAGAAGAAAAGAATTGAAACAAGAGGATTGGAAACAGAATTTAAAAACTTATTTTAGGCAGCGAATATGAGCTGCTATACATTTTTATTAGCTTAAACTTATAATAAAAGCTAATTATTTATATCTTATAACTTTAAAAAAAAGAACATTTAATAAGATAATTTTATTTAAATCATCAAGCAAAAATTAAATATAATCCTTCGAAGATTAATTATCTAGATCATTTTCTTTATTAATTAAGATTCTAGTATTAAATAAGTTTAACTTACGTTTGTATAATAAAGTAAATTATATACACACTAAAAGAATAATTGAAAGAACAAAAATTAAAATAAGGTTTAATTTCGTAAGCTTATTAATATGATAGCTTAAAGATAAATAAGTTTTACTTTTGGTAGCTTGAATGCTTAATAATAGTTCTTAGTATCTTTTTAAATAGATCTTCTCTTTTATTTTAATTATTTAATGATAAACTTTAAGTATTTTTTTCTTATATGTAAGTTAAATCTTACAAATTTGATATTCAAAAGCTACTTAAAGAAATTATTTAGATAGCATAATAAATAAATAAATGCTGTAAATAAAAAATTAAGAGTTTTCATTTCTTATTTAACTATATTTGCTTACTTTCAACCTAAACTTATATATGATTTTAATAAACTATCTTAAAATACTCTTCATTTTGTGAACTAATTTATGTTTATTTTTCTTAGTAAATCAGTTTATATGAGATTGGCTTCGAATAAGAGTGATAAGTAATTATTATTAGTGTAATAACTTCTTATTTTTAATAAAAGTATTAACTTTAGGGTAGTAATTATATAAATATAACTATCTATTTCATACTAATTAAAAATAAAAATCTATCTTCACTAACTTTCCATTAAGCAACTACATAATATCTTCAAACTTGAGTCGTTTACTTTCACTTTCTTTGCTACTTATTTTTCTTCAATCATCTAAATTTAATGTTTTTCTTTAGTTTAAGCTTTTCTTTCATCAGCGTTCTCTCCTTTATTTCTTGAATTCAAAAGGTCTTCTAATTTTAATTTTATCTGATACTTATTAAAATCTCTTAGTTTTACTTAGCATTCTTTAAGAAAACGTTTTTCATATAGTCCAAGATTTTCATGTATTTGTAGTAGCATTTTCTCTTTTTCTTCATTTCACTCCAACTTTTATAGAGGCTGTAAAACTTGCACCCAGCGTTTCTTACATTACTTTCCCGATCTTACATCCCCCAAATGAAAATCTAAGTTTAATTACCTAGCTACTTTAGACCAAATTACTTTTCTCTTACTTTTGGTAACTATATCCCTGAGAAGTTAATCTTCTTCTCTATTCCAGTCAACTTTTACGTATTTTCTCCAAATAAAGACAATTTACTTAGAGTCACGAACATTTTAGTCACTCTAGACTTGCGAATCCATTTTTATAAACATCTAATCTGCATTCAAGTAAATATCTCATTTAAACTTCTAAATTAAACATAACTTTAAACATTTTAAGCAGGTATAACAAGCTAAATTATTCCTATATTTAAATTATAAACGAGATTAATTTAACCATACAAGCATTTTCAAATGCTCTATACAGAGAATTTTATATAGAACTAAGCAAAAAAATTATATGAATAATTCATATCTTAGAGTGAAAATCTGATTTTTAATAAAGTAGTTATTTATTCAGTTAAGATGCATAAGATTTAATCTCTAGAATTGTTTATATAATTTTGTTCAGTTGATAAGTTTGTACTGAGCCTGAGATTTGAAATTTGAATCAATATACTACGAAAAGTAAACCTAATCCATCATATTTTATTTAGCTAAGCAAATCCTTTTCTTTTTATTTGGCGAAATTAACTTTTTAATCTTTTTACTTTCACTTTTTATCTATTTTTAATTCAGGGTATAAGGATATTTTTTAGATTATAGAAGATAATATAGTGAAACTTGAAACGTGAATCATCCATCATAAAAAGTATGAAAGATGAAAAATTCGAAATTTTACTAAAGAAAAATTTAACGAAGGTTAAACAAATTAAATTAAAGCCAATAAGAAATGTTTATAATTGTTAATAAAGTTAGCTCATCTAATAAGCGAAAAAATTCATAGAAGCAAATAAATTAATTTTAAATCAGAAGCTAAAAATTAAACCATTATTGACGTTAGGCAATTAAATAGAGAAAAGATAATTAAACAAAGCAAATATTTAATCTAAGTCATTTAAAATTTTATCAAAATTAGCATGAGTATAATATCCTCTTGTCCAAACTCATCGAAAATCATAATAAACGAAAAGGTGTAATAAAATACCAAGCTAGATTTTTTATATTTTAATGATGTAAAATTGTTAATAGCTTACAATAAAAAGCGCACGATTTGGATTGCCTTTAGATTAAAAAAAGTTAAAATTGATTATGAAAGTTTTGAAAACATTTCATTTAAGAAATCAAGGAAAATGAATCAATTTCTTTTAAAAGTATATCATCATCTTATTAAAGATTTTTATTTATGCCTAATAAATTTTCTTATTAACTACCTACTATTTATATTATAAACATTTCTGAGTACTTGTGTCTACTAAAATACAAAAATGATTATAAAATTTTTTTCCCATTTGTGCATTGGCTAAATCTGTCCTTAATGTTTTGGGTTATTTATGCCTATTTTAGATGAAAATTCTCTTTAAATTTATTGAAAATAGTCTTTAAGCTTCCTTCTCGTTACTTCATTAGAATATTATATTAATTTTTAAGTTTTATGCCAAAGGTGATCTTAATTTTATTAAGTATGTGGAGAAAAAACTTAAAAAAGGCTTTTTAAGCTAAACCATTATATACAAAAATGCTAAAATATACAATAAAATCAAGTTATTTCACGTATAATAGCAACTTTAAGTCAAGTTGAGATTGATGTACTCATGCTCTAAATAATATAAAAATCTCTTCAAGTTTAAGTTATTTTTTAAAATAGATCCTATTTAAGATAACATACCACTAATTAATAAATAAAGTAACTTTGGTTCAAATAAAATAGTTTTGCTGAAAGCGAAGATGATTGAATGTATATAAATTATTTTTGACGAAAATAATTTGAGAGAAAGATTAATTTTTGATTTAATGAAATAAAATAAATCAAACTTTAAGGCATTAACTGTGATTTTATGACTAATAGAAATAAAAATATTTTGTGTTAAAATCATTCACATGAATAAGTTTTTTGATTATTATTTTTACTTCGGTATTTCATTTTTAATAGAACATTTGCAATAATTTTACTCTAGATAATTATAAAGAAAAATAATTTTTTATTCAGTTTTGTTAATTTTTCTATTTAATCCAATTTTTTAAATTTTGCAAAAATAGTTTTCAGCATAATCAAAACCTAATTTATTAATGTCAAAACAAACAAAAATCAAATTTGATTTTGATTTTATTTTAATCTGCTATTGCTCACTTTTATTATAAAAAACTATTATTTGTACCAAATTTTTTTTTAAAATATGTTGCAAATCATACATAATCTTAATTTGGGATTCATTTCTTCTAAATTAAAAATTTTATTTAGCTAGATTATTTTAATTAAAATGAATAAAAAGCATTATCGCTATTATTAGATCCACCTAAGTCTTTAAAATTTTAATTTATTTTCAAGAAAATTATCTAAATCATATTGTGCTAGTTAAGTTATTTCCAGATTTATTATTTCAAATTTAAGATCTCTTTTAAAAATTTATTAGTATTATAGTATAAATTTTTCTAAATGAATTTTCTATTAATTAACACACTATTTCCTCACTATAATCACTTATATTTTCCTTTTGTCTTAATTGATATAAAACTTCTACTAAGTTCCTTCAAATCTTCTAATATTGAATTAATATTCAAAAAAACTATCCAGTCTTTATCATTTTTTCTCACATACTTTTAGTTTAAATTTCATAAAGAACTTGAAATAAAGTTTCTATATTTGCTATATTAATAACAATATACTTTAAAAATTGTATTTCTAGCATAGAAAAGAAGCAAAATAAATCTCATTTAAAATTAGCATAATTAGATGGGGATGAATTAGTTGCTTATTTTAATGAATATATAAGTAACCTAATATATTCATTTCAAGATATAAGGTAATTAAGAGAAATTACTTTGAATATAGTTAAGTTTCTTAATTGCTCAGTTCTTAGTAGTTAATTAACTCCCATCAGTATATTTTTTTTATAAAAGATAGAAAGTTCAAAGTGATGTATGGTGTTAGACCATAAGAGTAAATAAAAGCTAGTAAAGCATTTAGAAGTATGTAATACAGTTTGAACTTTAATTGGTTTTTTCTTGGAAATGAGATCTAATTGTAATTTTTTGGTTTGTTAAGAAATATAATAGCGATATTCCTTACTTTATAGCTCTACTATCAAATTAAAAAATATTTTCAGTTAGAAAAATTTTCGTTTCTCTTCTCTAATATCAAGTTGGATTACCTCAAATGAACAAATTTAACGCTTTATTCATTTCCTTAATATGATTGCATTTTATCTTTTTATATAGTTATTTAAATGTAATGCTTTTTTTCATATTCTTATACTACTAATGAAAAACAAACAATGAGCGATCTTTCACATCAGGATTTACTTTTATGAAAAATATAATACAAATAAAAAATTTAAATATGAACCTCTTATTTTACGATTCTATGAAGATAAGAGTGATTTTAATCATATTAAAATTCTTATTTATCATAAGTTTTAATATACTAAATAAAGCTATATCCTATCATTTAAGTTAAAAAAGTTTCTTTCAAAGCAAACTTATCTCATGATATTTTAAATTGACTGTGAAACTTGCTTAATTATTTTTTTATTACTAAATCTATTTTGATTTTTACATTTTTATCTTTAATCCTATATAATTTTGCTTCTAGTTATTACATTTTAAATTAGTAGAGAATCTAATAACATCTTTTATTTAAAGCTAAAAACAGTAGCTGTTTTTTATATTTATTTCTGAAGTTTAAATTTGTGTATAAATCATTAGCTTCAATTATTCCTTTAGACGTAATTTCTTTTATCTTAGTTTCGTTAAAAGAATCGACTGAAATTCTTTCTTATTACACTTAAAAATGTAACCAAAGCTCTTATTTCTATATAATCGAGTATATCCAAAAAAATTCATTATAACTAGCTGTCTAAAAGTTTAAAGGAATTCTAAAATGCTACAAAAACATAATATTTTAATTTGCTTTATTTTATCATTTATAGTCAAGAAACTAGAATAAAATAGAAGAAATTGAAATGATTCAAGATAATAGATTTTATATTTTAATATCGATAGAATATTAAATAGATGCTTAGACTTAATTATTATATATAATTAGAAAAAAGAGTAAAATATATTAAAATTGCTTTAAACAAAAATAAAGGAACATTTTAAGCTTTTTTGAGGATCTTGAAATCATAATTAAAAGACTATTTCGGAAAATTTTAAAATTTATATCTCTTAATGATTTAAAAAAGAATGATAAATGCTCACAAACATAATTAATGAGAACATTAACGGAAAAAAATTACCCAAAATTCATTTGTGGTGCTAATTTAAGTTAGTTATAATTATTAGTTAAACTTAAAAACAAAAGAAAAACTTAAGTTTGAAATAAAATTATTAAATAAACAAATAAAAGTTCATATCTTATAAATTAATCATTCCTAAAATTTTATTTAATAGAAGCTAAATTTCAAATTTTTTGGCTTGCTTTAAAGAATCAAACCAGAAAAAAATCAATTTATTTATGTGAATATTATTACTTTTTTTTATTTAGTAATTTTGAAGAGAA
This sequence comes from Loxodes magnus, assembly GCA_946699065.1. Classification (NCBI taxonomy): domain Eukaryota; phylum Ciliophora; class Karyorelictea; order Loxodida; family Loxodidae; genus Loxodes; species Loxodes magnus. The sequence continues at coordinate 169,150 of CAMPDV010000424.1, forward strand.
TTAACTACAAATTTTTAAAAACGAATCTGAAATAATTATCTAATAACTGATTATTTTATTATTATGCAAATTTGAAATTTTATTTATATTCTCTTAGTTTATAAGCTTAATGCTTATTAATATTAATTTTATTTTAAGTTTTTTTTCAGAAGATAAATAAAATTTTAATCTGTAAAAATATTAAAAAAAATTGAAGTATGACTTTTTAATTTGATGCTAGTAAAGATAATTGAATTTTCTTTCTATTTTTCCTTCAAAATTTTAGAATAACAAATAGTAAAAAGATTATCCAATCGTCCTTCTCTGAAAATTTGATAACTTATAGCCTACTGATTTAACTTCTTTTTCTTTTATTATTTATAAATTTTTATATCTATGAATAATAAGACTTATCAGATAAATAAATAAAAATGATTATAGAGTGCGTAGCACCTCGATAGCGCGCAGCTCTTTCAATATTAATATTTAGTATTTAAAAATGTTCACATGATTCTTGTTAAATTCTAGAGGTCCGATGAGTTATGTCATCTTCTCCGAAATGGGGAATCTTCTTATTAAAAATTATTCTTAAATCTTGAGTCAAATGCTTCAGTCTTCTTGAATAAGGTCCAAATAAGAGATAGTTATTAAGTTGGTAATTAGAAAGTCCGTCAGTCAAACTTTCATACTGCTAGAGAGAACCCTCGGGGTAAGTTAGGTACGTCTCAACAGAGCTTATCCACCCTTCCCCGTGGTGTCATCTAGTGCGAGATTACTCGCAATGCAGTATACACTGCACCAGATTACCTACTAGTTTGACTGACGCGGCCGACATCCATTTTATATTATATAATAATATCATATATTAATAGTTAAAATTAAAATTTGAATCATTTTCTGACTTTTAATTTTCAAGTAAGTTATAGTCTAAATCTACTAAAACCATATCGAATTTTATCTAAGATCTTTAAGTTTAAAATCAAATTGATTCTGAAATTAAAAAACTTTTTTCTAGTTTTAAGCATTGTAGAATATCAAGGATGAAATAAAAAATGCTTTAAGAGCTAAACATATTATATTGGATAACTTAAAAAAAGTGATGATAAGGTTGCTATATTATCAGACGTAGAAAAAGCAAAGCCAAGTTCTATATTATTTGTTAAAAATTCAAACATAAACTCAAGTTTATTTCTTAAGTTTCTATAATCCTTCTAAAAATTTGCTAAACATAGTTAGGAATTTTTTGAACTTGAGGATATATAAATAAATATATTAAAAGGGATATACAGATAAGAGAGTGCCTTGTATATGTTCATTCTAAACATAAAAGGTACATTTCATAAGCTAAAGTCTAACGAGTATCTTAAATTCTGAATTTGTTTTTATAATTTACAAAGTATTAAAAGACTTTATGATATTAAATTTCTATTATTAACTTAAAAAAGATATAAATCCATTTTTGATCTCACTTATTTACATTAATAACTAATATTTACTTACTTAGCAAATTAAATAAAAATGTATAGCCAAAACTTAATAAATCTGAGAGCTAATTTGGATAAAAGCAAGGATATCAAATTTTACTCTAATTACTTCTTTATTTTTAATAGTTCGATTGTGGTTGCTTGCATTAGTGGAAAATTGGTGAGAATTAATAAAGATATCTCAGTTAAATTTCCTTTACTTTTTTTAAATTTTTTGCTAATTGATAATCAATTAACTAAATAAAAAAGTAGGTTAAAATGAAATTTGGTTAAAAGAGATAAAAGGATCTGGAAGTGAAAAGTTAGAAATATCATAAATAAAGCAATTTTCTTTAAAATGACAACCTAGTTTGATCTATAATTAATTAAAATTCTTTAGATTATAAAATTAAGAATATAACAATATATTTAATTCAAAATCAATAAGAATTTAGGAAATACATAGCACTTATAGAATTAGAAAATCAATCTTCAATACCAAAAAATAAGCTAATTACTTGGTAAAAATCAATTCAAAAGAAATAGAAAAAGAAGAGTATTTCTTTAATAAGACATCTTAAAACAATCTCTATGAGGCTATTTCTCGTTAGATACATTAAAAAATAGTAGAGTAAATCAAGGAGGTGGAAGCAATTTTTGATTAAATTTAAGTTAGTTTAAGATAAAATTTAGTATCTTTCTATAACTAAATTTGTAATAATTAGAGAAGCAAACTATTTTAGAAGAATTGTTGGTATTTACAAAAAGGTAAAGGTAATATCAATAGAGCAAATTGGCGATTAAAGTTTGTTTATATAAAAAAATTAATTTATATCAAAATTCAAATTCAAACTTAAAAATAGAAAATCCTGGGAAATTTTAAGAGAACATAAGTGAATTTATATACAAATTTGTATTGTGATCTACATTCTCTAGGTCTTTTATCTGGTATAATATTGAAAAAATGTCTAAAAATTAATTTTATTTTTATATAGAATGGATGAATAAAATTATTTTCAAGTTTAACAAAAAAATTATAGAAAGATAAATCAATTTGATAATTTAACTTCTAACTTACGGCAAAAGCAGTAGATATATCTAAATTTACTTATTTAATAAAAACTTTTCAGAAAGTAGAAATTCAAATTCATTCTATTTTCAAGCACTTTGTCGAATAAGTGTTTTCTAATTTTTTCTTAAGAGTTAGGAATTAAAAAATGCTGAAAAAAATAATTTGATTATAGAGCGTGTAGTACCTTGTTGGTGCACAGCTCTGTTTAATACTATTTAAATACCTTATTTTAGTAAAAGTTAAAATTGTTTTTTCGTTCCTTTGCTTTCCTTAATACTTAAAATTTATTATCTAATTATCCAATTGTTTAACTAAAGATATATCTCAAAGTTGTAATTTAAGACCTTAAAATTAAAATAGAGATAAATAGCATATTTTCATACAGAAGCAACTTTAAATTACTTAGAAACTAAACTAAGAATTAAGTAGCTTAGAGATTATTTCTAAAATTGCTAGTTAAATTTCATAAAGCTAGCTAAAATTACTAATCTAATCAATGTCAAGATCTTTTGCTTTTAATGCTAAGTTATCTCTTTGAAATTTAAATTCTCATAATAAGTCTATAAAGAATACACTATGAAAGATAGGAATATATACCTTTTTAAGGAATTATAAATCCATCTGAGCATTTTGCTAGTTAAAGCTTTTTATGAGTTTAACGAAAAACCTTTATAAGATAACGAGGAAATATATCAATAGTAAAATGATTGAAAAAAGCATGCTTTTGATTATGAGATATCACTTAAAAAATTCTTATATCCTAAGTTATTTTATGCAATCGTCTGGCTATATTTATTTCCTCAATCTGATTTAATCAAAAATTAAAGGATTATGCATAGATATTTTTATCATTTATCAGTTTCTAATTCATTTAAGTATTATTTAAGTATATCTACATTTTCATCTTAGATGTATATATCAAATAATTTATACCTAGGAATTATTAAAATAAATGAGGACTTTATTTATTATTTACAATAACTTTAGAAATATTCAATGAAAAGTTTGAATTAAAGCGCTTGTATATTCACCGCTTCATAAATAAAGAAGAGCATAAGAAATGTATTGCTGATATGAAGAATTTCCCTTGTGATATGTAGTTAATAGTGATTTTATAATTTGATGGAAATCAAAAATAAAAAGTGATTTAAGGATAATTTATTTGTTCTTATATTAGAAAAACTAGGTGGAATACTTACAGTTATAAATAGAAACTTATACTCTATTTTACCACTGAATTTATATGGTATTACTATCCTTATCAAGGAAGTACAAATATTCATTTTTTCATATTAGTTCCTAAATGCTATTAAAAAGGTATGCTATTATTAAGTTTTCATTCAATATGGTTTAAAAAAACGACCCTGATATTTAGTATTTTAGGTTTATATCAGTTGATTTATAATTATAAAAGTAATGATCGCGATATCTACTTAAATTAAACTTAGGGTATTTAATATCATTATACTGTTCCTCATAGCATTTTAACTTTATATATCAGCTTAATATTTTATTTACCTTTCTCTATATCAAATGTATTTATTACTATCCTTTAATTGATTAATACATCAATCATAAGTTAAAGCATGATCTGTTCGTGAGTTTAGTAAAGTGTGTATGCTGATTATTTAAATTATTTTGCTTTAGAAGCTATTATTTTCATTTAAAAATAGCAAATAGGGATTTAAAATATCTATCAGTATACTACAATTAGCTTTCTCATACTGTTCTGATGTTAATTCATTTGCTTCTGCATTTTTTCAAGCAGCATTAATCTAATTATTTCATAAGTGAGTTTTTATTAATCTATGGTGAATTGAGTACAATGAAAATAGTTTCATTCTCAATACTCACTGTAGCAAGAAGAGATTTGAAAATAAGATCCATTAATAAAAGATACAGTTCTGACATTTAAGACTCCATAGGATCTTTTTTTAATTTCCCAAGCAATCCTAGGAAATATTAATGTAACTTAAGCACTAGCGAAGTAAATAATATTTCCTTAATTAATTTAAAAAGTTGGTTCATAATAGAAAATCAAATAGAAAGCAATCTTTTTAGAAGAAGAAGTACTTCGCTTATAATTAAATAGTTTTCAAAATAAATAGATTGCTACCAGAAACATCGAGAAGAGTAAATAAAGCATTTTATTAAATCAATACAAACATAGAAAACCGTAGAACTTAAATATATGAATAAAACCTAGAATATAGAAAACTCTGCTTTATAAGTTTTGAGTTTAAATTCAAATTTCTTTCCTTGAAAATAAATTTTCTGAATGAACTAGTAAACTAGAATAGTATAAGATAATAAATGATATTGTACTTAAAATCATTGCAATATTTCAAGGAACTAAGACATTAAATCTATTAACTTAATGGTATATTTTCCAACTAAAATTAATATAATAAATATCATTAGAGAAATGCTATTTGTAGATCTTTCTTTTTCATCAGCTTTTAATGCTCAATGAAACGATTAAAATAAACGAAGATCAAAATGATATTACATAGATCTACTTAAAACTTAAAGCTTAAATATAAGAATAATTTAGCTTGCTATACCTGCTTAAAATGTTTAAAGTTATGTTTAATTTAGAAGTTTAAATGAGATATTTACTTGAATGCAGATTAGATGTTTATAAAAATGGATTCGCAAGTCTAGAGTGACTAAAATGTTCGTGACTCTAAGTAAATTGTCTTTATTTGGAGAAAATACGTAAAAGTTGACTGGAATAGAGAAGAAGATTAACTTCTCAGGGATATAGTTACCAAAAGTAAGAGAAAAGTAATTTGGTCTAAAGTAGCTAGGTAATTAAACTTAGATTTTCATTTGGGGGATGTAAGATCGGGAAAGTAATGTAAGAAACGCTGGGTGCAAGTTTTACAGCCTCTATAAAAGTTGGAGTGAAATGAAGAAAAAGAGAAAATGCTACTACAAATACATGAAAGTCTTGGACTATATGAAAAACGTTTTCTTAAAGAATGCTAAGTAAAACTAAGAGATTTTAATAAGTATCAGATAAAATTAAAATTAGAAGACCTTTTGAATTCAAGAAATAAAGGAGAGAACGCTGATGAAAGAAACGCTTAAACTAAAGAAAAACATTAAATTTAGATGATTGAAGAAAAATAAGTAGCAAAGAAAGTGAAAGTAAACGACTCAAGTTTGAAGATATTATGTAGTTGCTTAATGGAAAGTTAGTGAAGATAGATTTTTATTTTTAATTAGTATGAAATAGATAGTTATATTTATATAATTACTACCCTAAAGTTAATACTTTTATTAAAAATAAGAAGTTATTACACTAATAATAATTACTTATCACTCTTATTTGAAGCCAATCTCATATAAACTGAAAAAGTTAATACATTTAAGTAATTGAGTAAAACAAAAACTTATAGAAATAAAAGAAGATAAAACTAATAAGGCTTTTATTTTTATAAATTAAAGACTAATTTAAGATAATCTGCTAAAATACATCATAAATTTAGGATGTAATAAGCAATATATTGATATAAAAATTTATCAATAGTTTTTTACTTTTAAACTAAAATAATTTCTTAAGAAAAATTCTATCAAAAAGCAAATTTTCAGTTAAATTCATCATTTTTACATAATAAAATATTTTTAGGAGTTTAGTAGTTGATAATTAACTAGCTTTAAAAGTTAAGGTAGAGTTATTACACTTTCTAAAAGTCTAAAAATTTAATTTTTCATTTAGCATTCTGAAAATTAAAAAATTTGTAATACTTAAAAAAACTACCAAGTTTAAGCTTTACTTTTTGACTATGGATAACTCAATAGCAGTTAAATTTAGAAAAATCCTGATTAATTCTAATCTAATTATTTTCTAATTCTTTCTAGAAATTATTTATTAAATAGATTATTCAAAATTTATTAAGAGAGAGAAATCTATTTTCGAGTATTAATTTCTATCTACTTTAATTAATTTATGCTCCTATCTTTAAAAAGATTGCTAAACATAAACCGATGTAAAATATGTATTGTTTGCCTTAATTTTAGAATGCTTTTTATGAGTTTAAATTAGTAATAAATGAGTATTACTAATGAAAGTTGTAAACTAATAAAAAGTTTAAATACCTCACATTATATAATAAATAAGTATACTAAAGAAACTAATAAAAATGATTATTCAATTACATATCTAATAAGGCTATACGCTAGATTTATATGATTAAAAATGGTTGAAATATTTTTCAATAGATAAACTATAAAGTCTGTATAAGAAAAAATTAAAAATTAAAGCAATAATAAATAAAAAATCTATTAACGCTAAAATTTGGATACTTATTTAGTTTTATTCTCCAACTTCTTCTCACAATAAAAATTTACCTTAAATTCATTCAATTATTCGATAAGTTTATAAATTTTATTAACAGTGCTATGCGCAATTTAATCAAATTTTGGTTTAATCAGCAGAGAAAGAATTTTCTTTTTATTTTCCTTTTTTTATTTTTAATTTTATAAATTATTTTTATTTTTGCTTAATCAAAAATACACTAGAAATTATTTAAAAACTGATTAAGATTAACATTTTGACTATCTCCTTTTAAAGTTGTTCATGTTTAATAACTTTTAAATAAGAAACTTTCTTGAAATATAAAAAATAACATCGATTTTACTAAATTAGATAATTATTTTATGAATTGCTTAAAATTTAAATAATCTATCATTTTTTTATTTATAATTAGAGATATGTTCTGCTTTAGTTTAAACTAATTTAAAAATTGCTATTTTAAAATTTTTAATTAGCTAATTTTTTTTTTTCGCTAAAAGTTAAATCTCATTTTATCATCTTTTTAAATGATACCACTCATAATTATGATGCCATTATTAAATAGATTTTAGCTTTAGTTTTGGATTTTTTTATACAATAATCAAAAAGGCAAGGATTCCTTGCTTTATTATCAACTCATTTTTTTAATTTTTTCCAGCCGAAAAATATGATATAGTTCTAAAGTTTCGTGAAGTTAGTTTATTAAGGTTAAAATCAATAATAATCTATAAATGGAAAATATATACTCTAGTTCTTAAACTCAAACCGAAATTAAAAAAGATTCTCTAAATCTTTAAACTAAAATCATAGCGAGACATATCCATAATACAATCTTATTCAAATAATCTATCTCTTTTTTCTTAGAAAATTCAGCGGAAAAATTGAAAGACTAGCTCTTCTCACTTGGGCACTATTGAATAAAAAAAGGAAAATATATCTGACACAATTATTGCTTAACATATCTTTAAACTTGTCATAATTTAAAATTTTGGTGTAAAAAGGGTTGTAAATTTATTTAATTATACAAAAAAATAAATCTAACTGAAAGCTATATTGCAGGTAGCAAAGCGTAAGATATGCTAAAGAAAACAATAAGATAATTAAAAAAATGCTTTATAATAAATTTAAAAAATATATTAAGATGTGGGATGGATAGATTTAATTAGAAGTGGTTAAAATTATTATATTAGTATATCATTAGAAAATCTAGAATAGGAAATTATGTAAAGCTCGTTATTTAGTTTTAATATAAATTGATATAGTAAAATTTTAAATCTAAGAAGGTGAAAAAATTAGCAAAAAACTTTAGAAGAAAGAGTTATTTATTCCGTTATTCCGCTAATAAAAAAGAAATGAATACTCATTAATAGTCTAGCAATAGTTCTGTTAGATAGAAAATAGATTTATAGTGATTACCATTATTTTAACTTCTTTATTCGATGTATTAAAAAAAAATCGAAAATTGATTTTCATATAAATAGACTTTATCATTCGTTAAAACTGAAAAAAGTATTACAGGCTGATTCAAAGCTTTTAGGAATCTAGAACTCTATGAATCATAATAATATCAAAAATAAATTCCTTCATTTTCTAAATTAAATTGAAGTTTCTTCAATATATAGCATGGAAACAAAAGCAATCGTTTTATCTATTTCCTTAAATAATCAAAAGAAGGCATTATAAAATATTTCAATTTTATTGATCGGTGAGATTATTTAATCATACAAGCTAGATTTGTTTAAATTAAGATAGCAACTAAGATAATAGTAGTACTTAGCTTCTAAAGTAAAAGAATAGTAACTACATTGATATAATTGAAATATTTTTAATATTATGATTATTAAATAAGCTTAATATAATAATTATTACATAAAGCTATCATGTTTTTTTTAAGATTAAAAATACATAAAATTTATTTGTTTCCTCTATCAAATTTTTGTCTTAAATAAATAAAAAATAAATTTAATTATAGAACGCGTAGCACCTCGTTGAAGCGCAGCTCTTTCTATATTTTAATATATGTCTGTTTTTTCAAGTAAATCTTCAGGTAATAGAAATTATTCTCTTATTAGTTACGTATCTTCATAAATCTCCGCTATATTATCTCTTGTTCTTTTGTCTTCTATCTACGCCCTATTAGATCTTTATTACAAGCTTCCTTTATTCTCTGCCTTACATATCCAATTCCATTTTGATGGAAGATCATTCTTATTTATTCTTTTAGCATACAAAACTTTTTATTGTTTAGTTACTAGAATTATTTTTCTATTTTCCTCGTGTTATTTCATTCTTTTCTTCCCTTGCTTCCTCTATAATCATTTATTCTCCTTCTCCAATTATCCCCTTTTTGCTTGATTTGCATTTAATTCTGGTTTGTTTATTGCTAATTTAAATTTTCCTTCAAGCATTTCTAATCCCATTGCATGCATTTTTTTCCTTTTTGCTGCTTCCATTCTTCTGCAATGTCGACCTGTGTTCCCTTTCAATTTAATTACAGTAAATAAATCTTACTGGTTTTGCATTAACATTTTGTTTCCATTCAAGTTTATTACTTCTGCTATCCTTTTGCTTACTCTATATTCTTTAAATCTAGGTACACTACACTGCTACCTGCTAGCATTATAGTGTTTGGATATGTATGCTAATCCTCTCCTCTAGATTTTCCATATTACCTCATTATTTCCATTACATCATTCATAATTAAATATTCGTTTATTATGAATTAAACTGGTTAGTTATGAACGTTAAAGTGTTATAATTAGTTTCTTGTTTAGATAGGAATTCTAACACTTTAGAATATTCATTCCCTGAATTACGCTAATCGCTAGTATTTTTCTTTATTGTTGAAGACTAAATTTAATTAATTAATTTCAACTAAAAAAGTTTTTGGACCGGAAATTCCTTTCCGATTCCACGACCCGACGCTCTCTTTTTATGGAATAATGGGGATATCCTGTTGTGCTCCAGGCACAGCTGCTAGGGAGCTCCATCGCTATGAGCAGCCAGGCTTCAAGTTCCTACCAAGAGCGGATAATCTCAAAGACAGTGTTCCCTTCAGAAAATGACTCTGACCAGGGACTTTCTCAGCGACAGGAAAGGAACTTATTCCTAGCCATAAAACCAGAAAGTGTTGTCACGAAGGTAATTCTCAGCTCCCACCATCTTTTCAATTATAAAGACTAAATATACTATTCTGTTTTATTTAACAATTAATTAGCCAATTGCTTGTTCGTACTCGCTTCATACTTGAATCCTAAGCACTTGTATCACTTCTTAATCTATAACCTTTTTCTTTACTAAATCAATGTTTCCAGATAGTAGTCAAAATAATCTGCGGCTACCATATCTGATAGATCTTCATTGGTATTTTAGTAGATTCTTCATTTTGTCTTCAGGGACGTTTTTTGAATTAAATTTGTCATTCTTTTGTTTTTTTTGTTAAATTATTGGTTAAGTTGTGTACTTTTTTACCACTTCATTCATTTCTTATTATGCTCCTCCTTTTAGTGAAATCTCTCCAATCATAGATATATTTATATCCTTTTCCCGTTGAGCGTATTATTATTTCATGTTCGTTCGATCAATGAATTTGGTTTTGTTGTTGAAGGATTGCTTGTGTTATGAGTCTGGTATCTCGTAATAAAGAAGATTGGATTTAGTAAAGACTAAAACGTGGTAGTAGAAAGCGTTTCAGGTTCTCTCCTACTCTAAGGAGGTGATATAAAAAAGCTTCTTGAAGCTAACCATTTTTAATATATATAATAAAAATATGGATGTTGGCTGCGGTCAGGAGAAATAGTAGGTGGTCTGGTACACTGTATACTGCACTATGAGTAATGTTCCACTAAATACCACACGGAGCAAGGGGGTAAATTCAGAAAAGAAAAGCCTAATTGCACGATTTAGTTAAAAAAAATGAAAATTCGACTGACATGGTATATTAATTAACTATTTATTCTTATTAAGTCCTTATTAAAGAACTGGAGGAATTGGTTTAAAAATAATTAATTATTTTTAAAAGGAAGATTTCCCATTTGAGAAACTGACATAAACATTAGAATTCTGTTCATATTGCTATCTATTTCTAATTTTACATTTAATTCTTTTTACCCAGTTTTAGAATTTTTTTACCAAAATAAGCATTATTTTATACTAATATTTTCTGTTTATCTTAAAATTAGACTTCGCTAAATAATTTCATAAATTCTGATTGTATAAATTAAATAGAATATAGTGCTATTTTTTATTTTTTTTTATAAATATAGATACCTTTTTTAATTTAATATGTAATTTTTGTTATATGCTATTTAAAATTATAAAAAATACTTTTCTTAATCAAAATCTTTAATTAGCTGCTTTCCTACCTATCATTTTTGTACCTATATTATATAATTTTTTTCGCTTAAAATTTTTTTTTTTGTATCATTATAGTTACAATTTTGTTTTTTTATTACGCTTCAATCTATTTATATTCATAAATTAGATTTAAATTGAATTTTTAAATTAAGAGAAAGATTTAGTTTTCTTAAGAGTTCTGTTTTGTTTGGAATTTCAAAAGTTATTAAATATAATACTAGTTCCTTACAAGAAGCTTGGTTTGATGATTGATCTTCTCTGACCAAACTGTAAGCAATGCTAAGCAACTATCGACTAAACAATATATTGTAAACACTAAAGCAAATTAGACTCTATACGTCTTTGGCAGAAGTCTCATCTTTCCTGATTTTTAAATTCGTTCTTAATCTTACGAAATAAATCAAAAGGAGTAATCAGGCAAAAAAATTTGGATTTAGATTTTTAGTATAATTTCCATTTGATGACAAATTATATCTGATATATATTACATTAAACTAATTTTATATTTCTTTTATTGAATATTTAAATTTTTTTCTTAATAAATTATTTGATTTCTTTTTTAATTTATAGTTCTTTCGTATTTAATAATAAATTTTTTTAATTAAAATATCAATTTTTTATTTTTTTATAAACATAATCCTATTTTTAGTTGCTATTGTTTTAAATAAGTTTTTTATAATGATAAATATTTAGTTATTTTTAATATTTTCAATAGTATGATTTAAATATATATCTATTGCATAAAATTTATGTATATAGTTTATTTTATTTCTAAGGGATTTTAATTTAGAATAAAATTTAATAATTACGTATCTTACTTTTTTATTTAGTTTTTTAACTTTTTTATTTTTTAAATATTACTATTTTAAAATAAAAATTTAAACCATAGAATAGTAGTATAATAATAGATTAACGTGATTCTTAAACAATTAAAAAGATGGTGGGAGCTGAGGTTAATTCTTTGATAAAACCTTATATTTATGGATATCTACTTATATTGCATAAAATTAGTGCTTTTGGGCGTTTAGCTGGAAAGAAGTTTCTTATTCCTTGAAAGAAAAACTTTTTTAATTTATAATTAATTAACGTAATTCTTCCTTCAACAGGATTACCACAGTTTAAAATAAGTTTAATTGTTTATTGTTTTATGAAATCTTCTTTGTTATTTCCAAAATTGTTGACAGCTTTCTTTATATTCTTTCTCTTCAACTTAGCCTTCTTCATATTCAGATAATCAGTTCTTTTTTTGCTCTTTTAAGATTATTCGACTTGCACTCCTTTTATCATTTTCTTCTCTATTGTATTATTCGCTTTCGTTATTATTAATGTCATTCCATTCCTTAATATACTTTCTTCTATTATTTACTTTTATTTAAACTATTAGTATTGTCTTACTAAGTTTCTTTTCCTCTTACATAATCAGTATATAATATATTTCTCTTGTTCAAGGTATAAGTTAGTTTTTGTTCTTTCTCAATATCATAAAGAATCTCCATTGATTAAGTTTTATAGGATTATTGATTATATTTATAAGCTAAACTGGTTGAATCTTTCTTCTATTTTATTTAGTTGGAAGTTTATCTTTTATGTTTCCGATTTACTGCTAATTTTCTTTTTTAATTATTATCTATTGCTAAATCTTCATAGCTGCTTATAAAAAAAGATAATTTTTTCATTTAATTCTGATAATAAGACTTTAGGACTTGCTCTCCGTAAACAGTTACTATATCTCTTTTTAGTAGTTCATATTTCAGGTTGTTTAAGTTTTTCCTTTAGAAGAGTTTTTTTTTAAATAGGAAGTGATAATTTATAAGATAAGCAGTTTTATAAATCATTGGATTTGACCATAATTCTTTATTTGTTATGATAACTATAGTATATTTAAAATTCAAGTTTTAGCTTCCCTTGGGCTCTCAACCAGGTACCTACTGCCAATTTTTACGTGGATGAATACCACGCCACGGCCTTTTTATATATGGTAGACTACCAATAATAATTAATCATAAACTCTTAATAAACATTTCTATTTATAAACTCTATTTTCAATTTTTCGGATTTTGTTCATTATTCTTCATGTTCTTTATTTTTCTCTGGTTCATTATTGTCGTAAAATATGGTTATTTTAATGGTAATATAAGCAGTTTTTTATCTATTTTTACTGAATTTATTTCTAAAACACTTTTTCCAATTTCTCTATTCTTTTTTATAAATCTATGTCCTATTTTTTTCTTATTTAGTCTTTGTTATAATTACACTTTTCTATTGACTAATCATCGATTGTGATTGCTTATAAAGTTGCTGTTCAGCTATAAATTAATTTTAATTAATTGACTTCGTAGTAATAATAACACTTTATTTTGGTCGTTAATATTGTTCATTAATTCTCTTATTTTTCTCCTTTATTAAAAATTGATTCTTCTATTTTTAGACCATTTTTTCCATTTATTCTAGTTTATTTTTTAGTTTTTGATCTATTCTATTCTAAGACAATTTTATCTCCATAATTCCAATCATAAGTTTACCTTCTCAATTCCAAAAGTTTCTTTCATTCTTTCACATTTCTTTCACCACTTTACTCCTTAAGTTTCTAAGTTAGTTCTACAAGAGACGAACAGATTACTGCAGTTTATTTTTCAAAGTTAATTCCTTTTTTTATTATAATTAATCTATCTAAAAATAGGAACTTATAAAATATATTATCAACATTTTTAATTATATAGTTAGATTTACAAGCAAAATCAGCAAACATATTTCACTAGTTTTGTTGAAAGGAATCTGATTCATCGAAAACTCTTTTAGTTCGTATCTTTTTAGTAAAATAGGTAAAAGTCAACTTCATAAAATATTTGTTAGAGAAATTAAAAAAATGGCATTTTATAATTACCAGAAAAAGCTTCTTTTAAAGTATAAATATTATTATTTCTAACTTTTATCTATGATATAAACACAAAGCCTCACTCTAAATTAGGAGTTTCATAAAATCAAAATTACTAGATAAGAAAGAGAAAGATTTTAAATTTATGAGCTATATTTGATTTTCAATTTATATTTAAATTTTAATAGCTCTAAGAAATTAAAAAATTAAAGATTAGCATGAAAATTAGATAACTTTATTAATATTAATTTGTAAAATCGCCAACTATAAAAAAATGTTATTATAGAGTGCGCAGCCCTACAATAGCGCGCATCTCTTTAAAAAAGTTAATTTATAAGTCTCATTAATCTCCAATATTCCCATAGCATTCTCTCTTCTATTTGTGGACAAGGTTGTGGTTCAAAATCTCCGAAGCACAGGACGCCAACAGGCGATTACAGGTAGATTTCCAACTCATGTTTAAGAGATTAATCAGGTCCAATGTTTAGAAAGGTTGCTTCACAGTCAGTTCATCTCTGGGGAATCTTCTCGCGACCTTAAAAGATAAGGACCACCCTTTTTAAATTAAATTTAATAGATAATTCAACTTTATCTTTTATCCTAAATTAGAGAATAACAATATAGAAACTCTTTTTTAATTAGTATATAATAATAAAATGATTCCTAATGAGTGACTCAAACTAAATTGATCTCTAACTAACAATAAGATATTTCGAATGAAATTTATTCATTATAGCTTGAGAAAAATTATAGGATGCAGTGTAGCAGATAATTCAGCATAGAAGTATACTAGATTTAATGAATAAACGGACTCTAAAATGATAATTAATCGTTAACATAGAATTGAACTTAAAGTTTCAACACATCTATTTAATTTAGAAATTAAAAGAATATTCGAAAAAAATATAAGAAGTTTAAAATAAATAAATAAATCATGAGAAATTAGGGGCTAAAACCATGAATGAACCAATGGATTTGTACAATCATATTTAAATATTAATCAAGCATAAAAAATCTATAAAATTAATCAAGAAATAAAAAAGAAAAGCTATTTACTGATTTATTATAATAAGGCTACACAAAAAATTATTGTGATAGAAAAATTTCAAAGTTACGAAAATAAAAAATTCTGAAAAAAAACATAACCAAAATTTATTGTTCATTTGAAGGTGACTTATATTATAAAAAATTATTGATGGATACTAATTATTCTAGAAATAGCAGATGCTAAAAAAGAAAAATCAAGTAAATGTTTAGAAAAGACTGAGATTGGAATAAAATACCTAAGGTAAATAAAGGATAGATTAACAGCCATATATATGGATTTGAAGAGAATGAACCTGGAGAAGAAATAGGCGATTTAATTATTTTTTATGTCGATTCTTGAGACTTTTTAAAAGCTAGCCAAGTAAAGGGGAAGTTACATTAATAAATTATGTTATTTATGTTATAATTTTGATTATTTCTAGTTTTTTTTAAGAAAAGTTAATTATAAAGTAAGTTAAAAAAAAAAATTTTTTAATAAAAATTTATTTAATTTCATATCCTAGGTTATTAATTAAAAAGTTATGTATTTGATATCCTCTTAAATAGCAACAATTTTACAATAATTAATCATTAAAATAACTGTTCATCACCCGGCTTAATTGAAGTTTTAAATGTAGAAAATAACTGTTTCTATATGTTCTATCCTTGCATTATATCTCCTCCTTAATTTCCCTAAATTTTATATTCTGAGTTAAGAAATTATTTTTTCTTTCAAATTTTCCCATTTTACAACGGAAATAATTCTGACACTGTTTATTTCAGTTACTATCAGTTAAAATTTCTCAGTTATTAATTCTTTTTTATTTCATTTAAGGACGTTCCGTTACAAATATCAAGTGCTCTTACAAATGCAGCATCTTTTCTGTTTCTCTATTCCATGGTAAATTCTTATGAAGGCTTATGCAATTTTCTTCAATTAGCTGGAGTTTTGAATGTAATTATTCTATATTTTTATCGTCTTGCTCTCTTATTATTTAACCCTGACATTATTTCATAACTCTGGCTTAAATCATCATAAGGACTTCTTCATCATCTTCATGTTTTATCAGGTCCTGACTTATTTAAAATATTTCTTCCTTTATTGGGTTAAAATCCTCTTCAAGCTTTTTTATATTTTTAATAAGATAATATATAAGTAATATCATTTATTAAGAGTCCATTTATTCTGCTTAGATATAATCTAAATCAAAGATATAAGAGCTTTTATGAATTTTCTTACATTACATTTTTATTTTCATTTTATTTCTTATGCATTTTTTGCAGTGATTCAGTCGAAAGATATTTTTTCAGTTTTAAATGGAGGTATTGAGATTTGTGTTAACTTTTCTGTTCAGAATTTTTTTCTTAGCTCCTACTTGTTTTATGATGAAAGAAAGCACTTTTATTCTAATTTTTGAGGTTTAAATTTTATTAATTTCTTCTATTTTATCGGGTTATTATGGTTAAATTTATTAAGAAGAGTGTTAATTTGAAGATCACTTGTAGTATTAGAGAATTGCTTCGGTTTTCTCTCCTGTTCTGAGGAAATGTAAAAAAACCCTTTCTGAAGCTAGGCAATTTATATAACGCTAATTTATAATATTTTAAATTTCGACACAAATTTAGGAAAATAATTTATTGAGTTTAAAAATAGAAATCTATTTTATCTGAGATAATTAAGATCTATTAAATTATTTCCATTTGAAATATGTTAGAGATATATATATTTTTATTTAAGATCTTAGAACAAAATTATAAATATTTGATAGATAGTATTTTTTTATCAAAAAAAATGGAGAAGAATATTCGTCTTTCTAAGAAATAACAAAGAAAAATGAGAAAAAAAGTGACGAACGAGGAGTTAAAAAAGAAAAGATAGGATAGAGAATCTAGCTCGTCTTCAGAGGGAAAAGTAATGATTGGTCAGAATGAACAATAAAACCCTGAAACCAAAAATAACAATTTATTCCAAAGCGAAATCGAAAAAATGGAAGCAAAACAGGCAAAATATGAAGTGATATTTTTTATCAAGGAGAAAAAATCCGGGAGCTAATTAATTACATAGAAGACTAAAATAACGAATTGCTAATTCTCAAAAGTTAACTGATTAAAAACTCAGTAGTAACAGAAAATTAGCTTTATGAAATGTCGTAAATTAACTTAAATTAATCACAGAGAATGATCATAGAAAAAGATTAGCACAAGCTACAACTTTAAGAAAAGTCAAGTTAAGAAAAAAAATGATACAAACTATAAGCAAAAGAATTTAGATGATGGAGCGAAAAGTTTATTGAAAATAGAAATTAAAAAACGATATAAAAATTGTTGATACTGCTAATCTTGGTATCATTTATTAAGACATTGTAAAAATGAAGATAACTCAAGTACAATGAAGAATAAAGGATCTGAAGAAACTTAAACAAACTTTGGATAACTAAGTAAGGTATATAAATAGAAACTATGAACAAGAAACTAAGAGAATCCTTCGTGGTAGCCGTAAAAAAAGGACGTGGAGAACAACCATGGAAAAAAACTTGTCAGCAGAAACCTGGTTGACCAGGATATGCAAACTTTAATTTTACATTTAGTTAAAATAATAATAATATTTGATAGACAGTTTTATTCTTTTTTTTCAACGATAACTTCTTTATTTTTTGAATCATGCCGCATCTTATATTTTTATATTTTACTTTTATTATTTTTAAAATTAATTTATAATAGTAAATAGATTAATGTGCTTTCACCATTTTTAGTTTAACCACAAATTTAATTCTTCATTGCTGGTAAACGATTCAATCCTTTAGATGGAGTCATGGTAGATTACATCTCTTGACCACTAAACAGTACTTATTATTTTCCATTTCAGACCAGAATAAAAAATTTCCACAACTGAAAGTCTTTCGTTCCATGTTCTGAGTATAAACCAAAGTAATAGATGACAAATTTTATTATGGGCACTTGATTCCCAAACCTCTAATAAAGTTTCTCTTTACTTTGTTCCACGATTGATGACTTTAGTTCTTAATAGGTTTCACTGAAGATAAAATATATTATGACTATTAATATATAATGTAGATCTCTATTAAAAAAAGTTCAAAATGCTTAAATAAATCATACTAAAAACGATAATCAAACTTAAAATTTAAGAACTGAAAGTAGAAAAATTTTATAGTTGGAAAACATAATTGAAATTATACTAAATTAATAACTCTTTATTTTGTTTAAATTAAGTTACTCAAACTTTAAGCATCAATCAGAAAATAGTGGAAATTTATATAATAATAATAATTAATTATAGTGATCCCACTTATCAATAAGGTTCGTCACTTTTTAAAGTTTAATAGTTTTGTTAAAATTTCCATTTCCAGTCTTCTTCTGGGTCTTCTTCTTGAAGCACATATCTATCTGTGCTGTGTTCTCCCTTTTTTATTTTCGTAATCATGCTTCAATTAATCTTCATTCCAAGCATTTGTTCATTTCTTCTTTGTCCTGCTATAATCACGTCTTCTAGAATTTCACGCCCTGCGTACATCTTTCTTCTATAAATTCTTCCTTCCGCAGTGCAATATAGTTTACTTATGGATCTTCATAGCTTTAAATTTTCTGCTTTCTGTTTTTATTGGAATTAGAAGCAGTTTCTAACTTTGTGTCCTGGTCTCTTGCAGTATCAGCATCGCAGTATTTTCCTATAGGGAATATCTTTTATTACAGTCTGTTTCTCCACATCCATAGGATCATTCCCCTGTATATTTTGCAAAAATATGCTTTCAGTTAGTTCTGCGAATTAGTCGAATTTTTTCACTAGCTCCTCTATTTTGTTGTTTCCTGTCTATTTATTTTCATTTTTCATTTATTCTTATTAATTGTACATCAGGTGCTCTATTTTTCTTTCTAATTCTTGAACTGTTCTTAAGAGGTTGAAATTTTCGTATTACAGCAATTGGAGTGCTTAAAATATATTTTATTGCTCATAAGATGAATCCTTTTGAGAAAAGGTTTTTTACAAGAAGTTTTCCATTTTTTTTTATCATATAATATTACATATATAGTTTTATAAAAAAAATTTTAAATTTAGCAATTAAAAAAAGTTCTTAAGGTAATTGATAAAATCTTATTTAATTAAAACGAAAAATTGCCTATCTAAAATATAAAGATTTGAAATAAAATTATTTATAAATTAATTAAAGGCTAAGGCTAATTAAGAATGAATATATCGATTTACCGGAGTATATAAAAAAATTAATTAAATAAGGATTTTAAGATAAAAAAAGATAAATAATAATAATAGCGAATTAAAGTGAGTCCACCTTCATTAGGTTCATCACTGTTTAAAAGTTTATTATATTTTTCAATTTACATCTGGGTCATCTTCTTTAAGTGAATGATTACCCGCACTGCGTTGTTCTTTTTTAATTATCGTTATATTGAATCAGTCGAGTTCCATTTAAAGTATTTGCGGGTTTATTCTTTTCTGCAAATACAATGTCCATCAAGACTTCACTCTCTTTATACATATTTTTCTTTACAATATTCCTTCTGGAATATAGTATATACTATTTATTGATTATCTTATCTTAAGATTTTTTAGTCTTATTTTTATTAGAATCTTCAGCATTATCTTAAAGTATTTCCCCATCTCTTACAAAATCAACATTACTTTCTTATCTTAATAGAGGTACTTTAACTGATTCGGTTCCACATCCTTAGAATCGTTCGACAATATTTTTAAGAAATAGGTTTTCAATCAACTCAGCTAATTAGTTGGATTTGCTTCTATCTGTTTAATTCTGACATTAGCTTCTTAAGGATTTTTTTAGTACCAATATATTCAAAATAATATGCTAAATTTTTCCTTCAAACTCCTGTATAAGGCATTAAAGCAGCCATTTGTACTTTACATATTTTGAATTTATTAGAGAATGATTTTTTGATTACATGTTTTAAGATTGATTTATCTTTTGCTTGTGAGGTTTTTAAGAGAATGTTACCATGAATTTTATCATAAATAATCCAATAAAAATAAATTTTAAAAAGCATTTACTTAAATCTCAAAAATTGTCTTTAAAGTATTTAATCTTAGTTTTATTAATACAATCCTTTTTCTTTCTAAAAAGTACTATAAATGTAGTTAGTTTTTTTAATTTCTTTTTGGTTATAAAATAGTTATTCTTTAGTATTTTTCCAAGCTTTTTTAATTTAAAATCGTTGAGAAATTAAAAATAATCATGAAGCATTTCTAGAAAAGTGTAACCAAAACTAATACTTATTTATTATAAAAAGAGATAATTTATTAATAGCTTAAATTACATTACTGACTTGCTAGTGCTTTAATAACTGCTTAATCTAAAAAAAAATTTGAACTGTTTTTTCTTGTCACTTTCAGTTTATTTTATGACTGAAATACTTTTCTGAAACATTTCATGAATCGTTCTATAGAAAAAAAATATAAATCTTTATTGTATAAAAAGCTAATGAAAAAAAGTTATAAAATTATAAAAACTGTGAATGATTTTCATCTAAAGAAATTATTAATTGCTTCGTTCGAATCTGTTTCAGCTCTCCATTTACCCAGTTTTAGATTATATGAGAATAGTTGTACATTTTGTATCCACTAGTAACTATAAACTTAATATCCTATTTTCACTGCAGAAGTAAAAGAATCACCGTAAGCGTTAACATTAAGTTTTTCGCCATGCTCTATGAATTTTTAACTAGTTAAGTCGAAAACGTAAGATTTTTGTAGACCTATATTGAGTAAATTAAAAATGAAGCATTATAAAGTTGAAAGCTAAACAGTTTAGCAGGAAGATTTAGTTGGGAGTGTATTTCATAATGTTGTTCATTACTACTTTACTAGAGAAAAAATTTGAACTTATTCAATCAATACTGCTTCTGGAATAAAACCTCCAATCACGTATATTTCTTACTTTAATATCTATTAGCCTTATTCATATACTTATTAAATAATATTAGGCAGCTATTGAAACTTTAATTTTCTATGATCGAAAACTTCACAACTATTGTCAGTTTATCCAGAGATTAAATATGTTTTAGATCTCACAGAATTTGATCTATGACTTTATCTTAAATTCATATCAAGTATTTAAATAGCTTAAGGTGTATATAATTGTAATTTTTTACCTGAAATAACCAGATATTCAGGTTTTTCTTCATAAGTTTCAATATAATCATCATTTGAAGAAGTTTTCTCAATCTATATTTCTGTAACTTTAGTTTGGTGATTTATTAAAGCCACTTCTACAAGATTTACAGTTGAAGGCTAAATCGTTAGATATTTACCCAAAACGAAGCACATATTAGGACATATTTCGTATTTAATAAGCATTAAAGGTAATTTAGATCAGAGTTTGCTTATAGAGCTTCCACTTTTATTTTTTGTAATTTTCCTAAAGAAGAGTATTTTAATAATTTGCTAATGCTTTAAAAAAAGCCTTGCTTCCTTTTATATCCGCTCCATTCTAATTTATAAAGCTTAATTTATCTATAAATGAGATTATAAATGAAAATAAAAGAAAGCTAAATAAAGCTTAATTTTGATTTAAGGTACTAATTCTATTTTTTAATCAGTGAGTGAAAAGTTAAGCTTTTCCTGGGAGATGTTGGTAAACTTGATGAAAGTTGCGATAATTATGAATATCAGACTTTCTGTGATACTTTTGAAAGAAAATAAAATAAGTTATGATGTAGTAAACTAAGAAGAAATATAAAGTACTGAAAGTGTAAGAAGCAAAAAAATTATTTAAGCTTCAATTTATTGCTAAATTTCAGGAAGCTGGGATTGAAGCACCTTTGAATTTAAAAATTCAACCTTGTATACATATTTATTTAATTAGATAGCATTAATAATTTAAATAAGGTGTAAATCATGTACTCAACGAAGTCTCATACAGACTAAAATTCTTCCTTAGAAAAAGCATGAATTACTTAATTTCGAAATATAAAAAGTATACGAAATTAGATTGTTTATTTTAATCTATAAAGGACAATATTTAACTAAATGCATTTCATGATTTTTAAGCTTGATAACCAAGCAATTTTAATCTCTTAAAACAATTCTATTCTTTAGTCTTCTTAAGTAAATAGTGATATTCTTGCTCAAGGATTCATTTAGAGAAATAATCTACTAGAGTTTAATACAAAAATTATGTTCTAAAGTTGCAAATTTGGTTAAAAATTATTAATGTGGATTCATTCAAAACCAATAAAAAAGCTAAAAATAAAATTTCAATAAAATCCTAGCTTGATTCATAGAAATAAGGGTATTAGTATTTAAATTGATATGGAAATAACAATATCTAGCAATAAAGAAAAAGGTATAATTAGAAATAATTATCTAAATAATAGCTAAATAATTATTTTTTGCTTAAAAGGAGTTACATCTAAGTAACCAAAAAAATCGGATTCAAATATATAAAAATCTAGAAATATTCAAGCAAATTAAACCTAGTGACTGAAAAAAGTTGCATTAAGATATTTTCAAAGTTAAATTAACCTATCAATAAGCATAATAAATAACTAAGAGTTATAACTTATTTAACTTATATAAAAGATTTAAAAAAACAAAAAAGGAAATGAACTTATGCAATAGATTTATCTTTTATCTACATTCTTAAAAAAAATTTAATTAATGGAAGTTATTTTTTAATAATAATAATTTACTAAATAGCTTTAGCTTAAAGATTAAAATTAGAGAAAGCAATGATCAATAATATAGAATTTAAAAAATTAAAAGTTTCTACCATTCTCATAAAAAATAAAAAAATATAGAAAATTATTATTTTTAAAAGTTTTAACTGATTGCAAATATGCGACTAAGTTGGAAAATAAAAAAACAAAAAATTATTATAAGTTTGAAAGAATATGTTTATAGAAATAAATCTTCATTATAAACTAAGACATATTCATATAAAATATTTAAAAATTAAAAAATGAAAGTAGTCAAAGAAGACTTCTTGAATTTTACCTAAGCTAGATTTTATTCTTTCCATACTTATGTGTATTAAGAATTAATTTTAGTGTTAAATATAGTTATTTTTTTAATTGTATTTATTAAGGAATTTTATAATTAACTAAGCATTAAATATCTAAGCTTAGCAAATAATATTTCTTGTTGCTTTCTTTATAGAAAGACAACTAGTAAATTATTAACCTTGAGTTTATTCTATTTTTGATTTATAATTATCTTCTATTTCTATGATACTTTTACATTTATTATTATATCTTTAAGTTTAAAAAAATGTTTACACCTTTAAATCAATCTCACTATTACTATTCCCAAAAAATTCATTCTTAAGCCTTTGTATTATTTTTTCTCTAATGATTAAGAACTAAAAAATTAAATAAAAATTTAGTAATTTTAAGAAAAATATGCTTTAATATTTTAACCCTAAGCTGGAATGTGATAATGATATGAAATGCTAGATATTTTGAATAAAATATGATTTTTATTTAGCGAATATCTTCTTCTATCAAACAACTATTCTATTTTAGCTTTTTAGTTATCTGAGAAAAATAAATTCCTTTGTATCATTTTGAAAATATTTCTTCGAAGAAAATAATTTCTATTTAGTAAAGTAAGTATTAAATACCCTTCACAACACCACCACTTAAAAGCAAAATCTAAAAATTATTAGTTATTTAGAACTGATTTTAATATGGTTTATAGGGAACTTTTTAAACAAGTTATCGATTCTTAGTATGTCACAAATAATTTTTATTATGTAGGCTTATTAATTTTTAATTAAGCTACCGACAGTTGAATTATAAAAGAGGAAAACTAAATTGTAAAACAATTTAAAATTCTGGCTATCATCTAATATTAGCTTTTAAGGATTAAACACAACTAAAAAGTTAATATCAATAGCTATTTCTCTAATTTTCTCCACTTTGTCATACAAGGATAAATAAGATATAGAACTTTAGTTAAAATTAAATCTTCAGCTATAAATAATTTAATACACTTAACATTTTTATCTTTGTCAAAGAACATAAGAAAAAACACTAAAATATTAGAAGAATAATAAATAAATTTATGGGTAGATCTTAAGCTAAATTTAGCTTCGAATGTAGATTCTAATGAGCAATGCTAGCATCTATTTATTTCATGATCTATAATTTAATTTTATAAAAGTGCTTGGATCATAAGAATAAATCAAATTAACAAAAATTCTAAATATTTTAAAGGTTGAATGATGTAATAGGCTATTAATATTTTAGCCTTTTTTATCTTTTAAATTACTTTCTTGATTTTAGAATAAATAGATAGAAATTGAATATTCATTTAGAGATTACTATTTAATAATAAAAAATTACAAGAGAAACATTAAAATTGCACCACCTCCCATTTTTTCTAAATTTTAATTCCAGATATTTTAGAGCATCGATTTTAAATCCTCCTCAAGTAATGCTTAGTATTAACGAAAGGAAAAAATGTGAAATTATTTTAACCTAATTAGTGTGAAATTATTCATTTGGAGAGTTAAAAGTGGGATCTAATTTATTAAATAGATTTAAAATTTATTTAATTTATACCTTATCTTTTTATTATATTAAGGGTCAAACATTTTAAACCTAACTTTAATTGTCTGCTTATTCTTGTTAAATTAATAACAATTAAATACCTTAAAGCTCAGATTCAAACTTATCTAGCGTTTTTTTAATTATAAATCGCTATCAAATAAAAAATAAATTTCAACCTTACTGATTCTTACTAATTAGATTGGGTAATTAGAATCTTTTTCTGGAAGTTAGCTATTTTAATTTTGCTTTAGATTACATAGAAAAGTACAAATTTTAATAAATTATTTGCATCTTCTTTTTGAAAATTATTTAGAGTGAATATATAATATAAAATGGCTGGCTTCAAGAAGGGTTTTTATACCACCTCCTCAGAATAAGAGAGAAAACCAGAAATATATATTCTTACCACGTCTTCATCAATTTAATGCTCTTCTTAATAAAAATAACCAAAAGTATCTAATAGATTAGAAGAACTTATACTAACTCCTACAAATTAAAATAAAGCGGATCTCTTCCATCAAAAGACAAGTAAGAACTGAGATAAAAATTTAGAACAGATAAGTTAACATAGCTCTCAACACCTCCTTTGAAAAATAAAAAAAGAGACCGCTCAACTGAATTTATAAAAATAATAACGAAAAGATAAAAAATAAACGAAGAAGGTAAAGTACGATAATTCAATATAGATCCTATTACCGATGATTTAGACAATACTGAAATAGAATAAATGGAATCTGAGTAGATGAAACAGCTGATTCATCAACTTATTAGAAACATAAAAAAACTCGAAGAAAAATTAAACTTCCAAAAGGATAAGATGCTTATAATAAGTCAAGATTTGATAAATAATGAAAATGATGATGAAGTCCATATGGTAGACTGAAAGAGCGGAAATCGGAGTTTATGAGTAAATTGCAAGTTTAGAGAATGATATTTGAGTAATGCGAGAGCAAAACGAGAAAAACTGAGTAAAATTAGATTCTAGACTCCAATTAATAGAAGAAAACCTGTAGAAGCCTTCATAAGGAATTCCAATGGAAATAGAGAAACGGGGGAAGACATTTCATATAGCAAGAAAAAGATGCTACATTTGCAACAGCACTTGACATTTATGGCGGAAATGTCTCCAATGGAAAAAAATAAGATAGAATAGCTGGAGAAATGTTATCCAATAGCAACTGAAGTAACGAGCAACTGAATTCTTCCCATCGGGAAATGGAAAAATCTGGAAAAAAAGTTCTCAACTCAGATTATTCAAAAGAAAGAAGTTAAGGAAAAAGAACCATGCAGGAAGGAGATTTTATACATTTAAAGCTTCAATTAAGCCGGAAGGCGAACAGTTATTTAAATGATGAATGATTTAGAGTAAATTCCTCCAGCAGATTGAAAAATTTAAATTAAAATAATTAAAAAAATGTAAATAAAAAGAAATAAAAATTTAATCAAAAGACATGAGTTACTACCAACTATAAAGTTAAACTTTTGGATAACTAAAAATCCTTTTTTAAATAATTTATTCAAGAATTTTAAACCAAATTATGCGGAAAATAAAATATGAATATTAAATTAATTTTTTTTATAGATTTAAATCAGCTTAATTTATCTATCTTTTGCAAGATTTTTTGTCATTTTCTAAGAGAATTAATCTTAAAATCTAATTAAAAAAAATGAAAATTATGAAAGATATATAAATGAAAGATAATTTATTTATTGATTATTAATAAAATATAAAGATAGTTAGCAAAGTATTTTAATTAAATATAACCTGCTTATCTCTTCTTCAATCATTTTAAATATAATATTTATATTATACTTTTTTAATTGTATCTTCTCTAATAGATTGAGTATTATTTATTTATTAATAGTTTATCTTTATTTTTAATCTTTAATTTATTTATTTTTAATGAGATATTCACAACTAGAGATTTAAAATTTATTAATAACTTAATTATTGTTAATGCAGTTTATAAATCAAATCGTAATCAAAGGCTGCCATTTAGGATTTTTTAGATCATATACAGAAATTTAATCTTTCAATATTTACTCTTTTTTTAAAGAAAACCACATGTATATTTTTTCACTATGATGAATTGGATTATTCTAATTTTACTCGCTTGAATATTCTAACTTTCCACTATGCTCTTCGAAATTTTTAAAATCAAAGGAATAAGTTTTTTATAATTTATCTTTAGTATCAAATACATACATTGTATCAATATTATCTACTCAAACTGATGAGGTTCCATATGATTGCTTGGGTAAGTTTCCCTACAAGGCGATTCAATTATTTATCGACACATCATAAAACGATATTTTATCTCTTAAATTTAAATCTTGCAAGCTATTTAAGCCACCAAAAGTATATATTAAATCATGTGCATATGAAGATCCAAATTAGCTTAATTCATAAATAGAGTCAGCAATCGCAATCGACTTGTTACTTTCAATATTAAACTTTTCACATTTATTTGTAAAAGTTTTTGTTCCGATTTTCCCAGAAATGCTGTAAATATGTTTGCTATTATCATAAGTTAATTATATATCTTATTTTGCATGAATTAAATTATGAGTTCCAGTTTCTTTTTTATTTATTTTTAAAATATTCCCTTCATTTACACTATATCATATCTCGTCATTGCTAGTTTAAACTAAAAATTTAAAACCATTGCTACAAGATTCGAATCCAGAAATATTTTTTCATTATATTGCTTATTTATTTAAATCAAAATAAATATTTTGGCTATTTTTAAATTTAGTCTTAATATAATGATTAAACTGTGGTTATTTTAAAGAATTTATGCCTTTAATACATTCCTAACTATAATACTCTTCAATTGCTTTTTTATAATAGTTTTAAAAATTTTAAAACTTTTCTTAAATTTCTTAAAGTTCTTAAAGTTCTTTTTCTAATTGCTTCTTCTATTAAAGAGCATTGCTTAATTTTTAACTTAATTCTTCACAATTCTTGCTTGATTTGTTAAAATCTAATTATAGTTTATTTATAATAGCTTACTAAATCTGCACATCATTTTACATTTTTAATAATTTAATCTATTTATTCTATCTTTATAGTCTTTTGTTACGGTTTGATAGATTTTTTCATTCTTTCTTTAATTTATTATTATCTTTTTAAATTCACTGATTTTCATTTTCTATTTAATTTATTTATTCAAATAACTTGTCTAATTTATTTTTATTTTCTTACTACATTTTTTTCAATTTTTCATTTTCATTTTATTATTCCAAAATGCTTCTTTTTATTTACTCAAATCCTGCTACAATTTGAATATTTTCAAAAATATTTTTATAAATGTTTTATTTTTATCTTGCTTTATCCTACTTAAAAATTAAGTTTATATTTTATTTAAGATAAATTTGAATATCGTTGCAAATAGTTTAAGCTTTTGCTTGTAAAGACTTGTTTTTTAAATTTTGCTAGCTTTTTTGATCTTATTCTTGGGACAAAATACCTTCTAATTAATGTTCGAAATTTTATAAATGTTATTTTCATTTCTCAAGCCTCTCTTTATTGCCTTAAAACTCTTTACTCACTATTTCTATAAATAAATTCTATACTTAAGTTGAAATTTTCTCATTCTTTTCCTCTTATTCTAATATCTAATCAACGAAACTTTTTAGCGCTTAAATATTTTCCGCTACATTTCGATTACTTTCTTATTAATTAAGATTCTAAGCTTTATTTTCAAACTATATGAAAAACAAGCTTGGATCTTTGTTGCACTTAAGGCAAAGTTTTTTATAGTGTTTATTGCACTCGCAATTCATTTCAATTTATTATTAAAGTTAAGCTACTATCTTATAAAATAAAAGATTATATAATAATAAATTTATATCATAAGAAAAATACTACTTTTTTACTTTTTATTTTAGAATCTGGATGTTCAAAGAAAATCAAAATAATTAATTAATAAATGAAGATAATTTTAAACATTAAAGAATAAGCTAAATTTATTTTTTCTTCTTATTGCATAAGTTTATTTATTCAAATTAAAAATTACATTTATTTGAAAAGAAAATTGAGAATTTTATAACATAAATTCATTGTAAAACTTTATTCCATTTATTTACATTATAATAGAAAATAAATTTTAAAAAATGGAGAAGAATATTCGTCTTTCTAAGAAATAACAAAGAAAAATGAGAAAACAAGTTACGAACGAGGAACGAGGATTTAAAAAAAGAAAAGATAGGATAGAGAATCTAGCTCGTCTTCAGATGGAAAAGTAATGATTGGTCAGAATGAACAATAAAACTCTGAAACCAAAAATAACAATTTATTTCAAAGCGAAATCGAAAAAATGGAAGCAAAAATGGCAAAATATGAAGAGATATTTTTTAATCAAGGAGAAAAAATCCGGGAGTTAATGAACTGCATAGAAGACTAAAATAACGAATTGCTAATTCTCAAAAGTTAACTGATTAAAAACTCGGTAGTAACAGAAAATTAACTTTATGAAATGTTCTAAACTAACTTCACTTAATCACAAAAAATGATCATAGAAGAAGATTAACACAAAATACAACTTTAAGAAAAGTAAAATTAAGAAAAAAAATGATACAAATATAAACAAAAGAATTGAGATGATGGAGCGAAAAGTTTATTAAAAATAGAAATTAGAAAAACGATATAAAAATTGTTGATACTGAAATCTTGGTATCATTTATTAAGACATTGTAAGAAATGAAGATAACTCAAGTACAATGAAGAATAAAGGACCTGAAGAAACTTAAACAAACTTTGGATAACTGAGTAAGGTATATATAAATAGAAAATATTAACTAGAAACTAAGAGAATCCTTCGTGGTAGCCGTAAAAAAAGGACGTGGAGAACAACCACGGAAAAAAACTTGTCAGCAGAAACCTGATTGACCAGGATATGCAAACTTTAATTTTACATTTAGTTAAAATAATAATAAAAGAAAATAAATAAATAATTTAAATTGATATATAATTATGCTTTCTAAAATAACTTTTTAGTTTCATGAGCGTTTTAAATGATCGTAATCTTTTTGATGCAAATAAATTTATAATAAAAAATTTAGTTCGAAACCTACAAATGTTTATAATAAAAATCATTTAAATTTTATTGTGCTGTCTTTAGATGTTTGGATACTAAAAGCTAGTTAACTTTAGCAGTTAATATATTAATCTAAATTTAAGTTTTTAACTTGCAAAAATAGTGAATTTTTTAACAATAGATGTTTACTCTAAAGATGATTCTAAAAATCAGTAAATTTAGTTTTTTAATAGTGCTATTTCTTTGTTCTTAAATGCTTTTATTTTTTATTAATATGATATAAAAATAATAGAAAATTCTGATTTATACAGAGGAGATTAAGTCTTAGAATAAAGTAAGCAAAATTAGTTAAATTTAGGTAATTAAATAAAATTCATTTTAGTTATGAAAACTTAGCAAATAATTATTTAAAAAGCTAGTATAAACTTTATTTTATCTTATATTTTCTAAGTTATAAACTTAGATCTTCAAATGATATTCTTTAAACGTATTATATCTTACTTAAAAAATTGTTATACTTTTTGAATCAAGAATTTTAAATCGAACTGCCTAAAATTTATTAAACTAAGAATATTTTTAAACGAATTTTATTATCTTAAAATTATATTTTTTATTAAGATAAAGGTAATTAAAAAAAAGATGTCAGGATTCAAAACAGGATTCTTCGAGGCTTTAGGAGTTAACTGATTAAAGTGGTGCTGGATCTCCAGAAAGAGGGAAAAAATTTGAAGAAAGATAAGAAGTTAAAAGAAAAACTTGAAATTGTAGAGGAAATAGAATTGAGACTCAAGACTTAAGAAAGAGTCTTTAACGCATTTAGAAATATTTCACAAGATTATAACAGTTAATCTCAAAACTTGAATTGAAGAAGAAAGAACTGAAAAACAAGTTAGAAAAAATAGAAAAATTCAGTACAAATTGTATCGTTTATTGGAACTGAAAGAATAAAGGGATGATTCAATGATAACTGAAAGTGAAAAACTCGAAGTTTCTACCTAAATAGCAAGCTAAAAGTTGCTATTTCTGTAACTCTCAAAGCATCTGCGGAAAAAAGGCTAAAATTTCTCAATTTAAAGTAAGAATATTGAAACTAGTAAAAGTAGTTAGAGAACAAAAGGAAGAGACAATAACAACTAAAAATATCAAGAGAAAGAAACATATTATGTTGTAACAAATTTGGAGAAATTTAAAAGAAAAAAGATAACTAGCAACAAGGCGAAAGAAGAATTTAAAGACAGCATACATGGCAGGGAGAAGATTGTAGAGATTTTCATACTTATATATTTAACTTCTAGAATAATCTAGAGGTTGGCGGTAAAGAAGTTGAAATACCTCCAAAAATGTCAAACATTTAATTTTGTATTTTTATTTATTAAGATAAAAATATGGATGTTGGTCGCAGTTGGGAGAACAAGTAGGTAATCTGGTCCAGTGTATACTGCATTGCGAGTAATCTCGAACAAGATGCCACCACGGGGAAGGATGGAAAATCTCGAAAGAGGCAAGCCTAACTTTCCCGAGGGTTCTCGCTATCAATATGAACTTTTGGCTGCCGCTCAACTTACAGTATTACATCTAATTCTTATTTAGATCTTATTAAAAAAGTCGAACATTTGATTCAAGATTCGAGAATAATCTTAAATAAGAATATTCTCCATTTGGTAAAACTGACGTGACTTATTAAATGAATAAAAATTTAACAAGAAATATGAGAATTTTTTTTTAATATTAACATTAATACTGAAAGAGCTGCGCGCCAACGAGTTGCTAAGCTCTCTATAATCATATTTATTTATAATGTTATAAATTAAAAATTAATTTATAGATACTAAAAAAATTATTCGTTTTCATTGTCTTTCTTTTAGTTAATTTTTCGGCGATAAATAGAAAAAAGGACTTAATCATTTAAAATTAAGTAAATTTAGACTTAGATTAAAGTCTATTTATACTAAATTTTTTCTCAAAGAATTTTAATTAATTAATTAATTTAAAAAAATGATATTTTATAAAAATTCTTATTTAAGTCAGATACTTCATTTTAATTAAGCTTATAAATGTCATAACTCTTTTATTACCTTGCTTATTTCTTTTTTCTTTTTTGATAGCGATTCTCAAAATATTTTTGCTCTTTAAGGCCTAATATCTTCTTTATTTATTTTTACAATTATAATTGTCTTTTGTTTTATTAATTCCTGTGAAAATTCTTGATTTTTAGATCTATTTCTGATTATTCATTATAAGTAAATTGCTAACTCAAGTATATTTGATTATAAGTTGTTAGCCTTCCCAAGGTGTGTTGCATGAAATTAATCTTACAGATTGCTAATTAGTACTAATAAAAAAAACACATTCGAAGATATATCTAAATGTGTCTTTTTATTATACACATACAGAACTAAATTTTTCAGAATCATGAAGCAAATGTATGTCTTTTTGAAAACTATAAGAATGAGTTTGCAACTTAAAGATTGATATTATTTTCACTTACATTTCTTGCAAAGTTTAGTTTTATTAATTTCTGGAAATTTCTAAAATCATTCTGATTATCTATACAGTAGGCATGTCACTAAGTATAAAGTTGCTTCAAATAAAATTAGTTCTTTTTTATATTTTTCTCAATAGAAAATTAGTTGGAAATAATGATTATGTCATCATTATTTATTCCATAAAACTAATTTTTTTATTTACTAAAAGTATAAAGATTTTTAGTTCTAATTTAATTCAAAGAGTTTAATTATACCAGATCTGGATAATTCATAGATTTTCCATATTTTAAAGTAGAAACGGAAAATATGTTTTACTATATTTTGATATTATGCTAGTCAGTTGAAGTCTATATAGTAGAACTCATTAAAAACATTGGTAGGTTTTAAAATCTTATTTGCCATTTTATACATGCTCTTGTATATTTTTTTTTTCACAGTAGATACTCCCCAGAATAATTAATTAGGAATGTTCACCTTGCGAAGCAATCCAAAGGGCTCAGTAACAAAATAATGAATTGGAAATGTCTCCTTTTACTACTCTCCTTCGATCCCATATTTAATTATTGATATTTTTTGATAATCGCAGGAAAAGTAATTCATTAACTAATTATTTTATAATTAAATGCTTTCCTAAATTTAATGATTAGTCAAATTTAAAATTCTTTAGAGCAAACAAATTAAATTTTTACTGTTATGAAAAAAATGGAAATTTCTTGCAAAAAGCGTTTTCTAAACTGAATCAGTCCCATTTAATTACGATTAGCAAAATATACTTTAAGAGATCAAAATTATGTAATAGGTGAATTTTAAACATTTAAGAAACGTATAAGTGCTTGAAGGAAAAATTACATACCTGAAGTCTATCATAAAGGATAAATAATTGAAAATAAATACTCAGCAAAGATCAGAATCGAATAGTTAGAGAAATTAAATTCAACCAATTCGCAGAGCTGACCGAAAGCATATTCCTTTAAAATTTGGCGATGAATATCCGATGGATTAGAACCTAAAGATCAACCAGAATATTTTTTATATAAGAGAAAAAATGCTGATCGTGCAGGAGATTTGGACATATGCTAAGATATTACTGATATTTCAAACGAAAGTAATAATAAGAAAATTTAAAATTATGGAATCTTTAGTAATTTATATTGCATTGCAGCAGGACTAGTATACAGTAAAAAAAAATGACAAAGGAAGTGAAATTTTTATAGACATTACTCATGTTCAGCAAAAAAAGAAATTATAATATGATTGGAATCGAACTCAACTGAAGCAAGATATCTTTAATAAAAAAGGGCTAATGTAATACATCATGATATTTATTAAATGAAAATTATCCTGAAAAAGACTGCAAATTGAATATTAATAAAATCTAATAAATTTTACAGTGATTTACTTGATTGAAAGGTGGAATCACTATAATTCAATATTATTATATAATATTAACATTAAAAATGGCACTTAAAAATAACAGATCTCTATTAGTACTTTCAAAAAAACAGTAAGAATGGTATAATTTAAATGAATATTCATCGAATTAAGATTAAGAAAAATAATCAAAATAAGCATTTGAATAATCAGTTCAATAGAGAATATCTAACTTACAGTAGAACTAAGGCAATATAGAAAAAATAGAATAAATTAAGATCATTTTAGATGAAATGAAGCAAAGAATAGATTATGATTTCTCAGTAGTAGAGAAACCATAAATTCAATCTAATAATAAATAAGTGGCAATCTGAATTAAAACCCCTAATATTTTCAGGACATCCCTAAATTTTTTAACCAGATCTATAGATTTTCCATTAACAAATAAAATAACTTTAAGAATAGCAAAGCATAAAAACTAGAATTTAATTAAAAATTTATTTTATAAGCATAATTCATACCAATGGATATTGAAACTAATACTAATCTATAATTCGTAAATAGGATAAGTCAACAACTAAGAAGACCAAGAGGCTGAATTTGTAAAAATCACATTAAACGGAAAGGTACTGGTAAAGATCATATATAAGGAAAATAAAAAAAATGTATGAAAAGAATTTTCTAGAACAAAAGAGTGATTTAATCATGTCCTTTTAGATTCGGAAAAATATACAGGAAGAAATACTGAAACTCAAAACTAAATGAAACAAATAATAACAAAGCCTGGAGAAGTAGATAAGGATACCAGATTAATGAAATCTTAAGTCGTCTTTTAGTTTAAGAAGAGACTGACTAAAATATTAGAGGATTTAAAGGCCAATTCTTAAAACTACAAACTTAATTTTACCTTTACTTTTTTTATTATTATATTTTTATTTAATTTTTTACTAACTGATAAAGATAATATTTTCTGAATATAAAGGCCTCTAAATTTCTCTATTATTTATTTTAATTTTATATTTTTCATCATTTTTTAAATCAAATTTTATAGGTAAAATAAATTTTTTTAGTCTTCAGATTTTTTTTCTAATATTTATCCTTTTTTTAAACTTTAGTTTCTTTAAAAGTTCAAATAAAAAAAAAAGGATTTAACTAGAGTTTATAAAAAATGATTTAAGAGTTTATTAATAAAAATTTAAATTTTGCTATTATAGTGAAAATTTATAATTTTTTAATATAAGATTCAGTAAATAAATTTCATTATCTAAGCAAAATATCGATTAAAGGAGATTTCTTTTCTTTTAGAATTGACAAAAAAATTATTAAGAAAGGTAATATAAAACTGATAAATTTTTGGGTTTATACATTTTTTATTTATAAGGAAAAATAGTGATAATGATATCAAAAATCAAATTGATATTATTTTTTTCTTATTGAATTGATTGAAATAAAGTTAAAAAATTTTGAGACATAATGGAATAATAAAAAATTCATATTATTTTATTCAATGAAAAGTTTCAAGTAAAAAAACAATTTAAAATAACTAATATTTTATTCGAGCTTAACTAATAATTGCTTGATTATTCATATTTTATTTTATTTTTCTACAATATGTTTATGAGTTATTCCTAATTCTGTGGATTATGCTCATTTAGTTAAAATTTAAATTTAAGTTTATTGAATAATTTCTTCACTTGATTATTCGAAATTTTTGACTAGCTCTCATTTAATTATTTATCCTTAAATTTTTATTAAATGTTGCCTTTCCCTGATCCTTCATTTGTATATATTAATGTATTATAAACTAATTCTACATTAATTTTTTTTTAATTTTCGAATACATTTTTTTAATGAAATTTACAGAAAAAATTTTAAGTTTTTTAATTGTTTATAATTTGGTCAGTTTTAATGTTTTACTAAAAAATTATAGTATAAATAAAATAAATAATTAACGTTAACTTAGATCTACCTTTGTTAAGTTCCCCACGATTAATAAAAGAAATCAAATTTCGTTTTTAATAAAAGTCTAGTTATGTTCTAGCTTTTCCTGGTTTCTTAACTAATGCCTTTTCTTTCTCTGCTTTCAAATCAAAATTGATTTCCTTCCTTCTCTAATTCTTCTGATTAAGCACGAAGGCAGAAGTTAGAAGAGTTTATAGGATAGTCCGATAATTGTGTCAAGGCCACATTAGAGTTAAAATCTTCTAAATAAAAAAATTTTTTGATCCCAGCCATGTCTCTATGTGTTTTTTAATTCCTGACCAGATCAACGACATGTAAAATCAGGATAGCTCTGAGACCTGGACTTCAGTACATCCTATTCAGATTCTCATTTCAATTGAGAGAAATTTCAAATAAGAAAGACTACCACACAAAGGGTATATCCTTACTCATCCATAACGGTATTTATTACGAGAGTGCTTGTAATACAGTCTACACTTCACCGGATTACTAGGCTGACTAAAGTCCAGCATCCATTTTAAAAATACATAATATAATAAAAGCAGAGAAATTTTTTAGTATCTTCTCAACTTAAATAAGCTTCTCGTGCCTATTATCTTTAGTATATCCTTTTAATCCAGTTAAAGTCATAATAAATTAATCTTACTTCATTTCAAACTCTTTTAACGTTTATTTCATAGAAGTTGATAGTTATAACAATAAAAATTGGAGGATGAAGGTTTATTCAATAGATTTGATTGGATTTAATTTGATATCTAATTAAAGTTTAAAATGCTCTGATGCTAAGTTATTAGCTTTATTTAAATGTTCTTCAAAGCACTTTGTTAAATTAAAAAAAGGTAAATTTAATAAAAGCTAAAAAGAGATTTTTACATTGTAAAGATTAAAAAGTTATAAAATTTCTAAAAGAACAGCTAAAAGAAAGTTAGTTTTAATAGAGAAACTAAAACTCAGCAAAAGATAGAAAACTAAAAAAGGAAAAGATTTAAATAGTCCTCTTAAATTATGCAAAATTAAAGTTCCAACATTTGAAGAAATATGAATGAACAAATGTAGAAGAAAGATTTATTTTAAATATATGCAATCACCAATCTAATGAAGAGGTTAATAAAATTTATTAATTAGCTCATTTAAAAAAAGTGAAAAAAGAATATTTATTTTTTTGTTTAAGAGAACGAAGCAAAAAAATAAATATTTCGATTTTAACTAATGGAATATAACTATACATGCTGGTAAAAATATCCTAGCTTGAATAAAATTAAGGCAAATAAATAATAGCTTGCAAGTTTTAAATTCTGAAAAAGAAGATGATGCATAAATGAGTTATTCATTTTTAAAACTATTATTAATTCCAGATTAAATTACTAAGTATAGATAAAAGAATTAATTTTACATCAAAGCAATAAATATAAAAAATCAAGTTCATTGATCTTCATAATTTTAGTTTGTAACTATTTATTTAAAAATTAAATTTATCTAAAAGGATAGTTGAGAAATGGAAAGGTAGATTAGAGCAATAATCGTTCGAAATTATTTGAATTTGGTATAACTTAAATCTATTAAAATATTAATTTGAATCGACAATAGTTTTTCCTTTATCTTAAAATCAGCTCTGGCATTAATAAAATATAGAGTTCACATTAAAAGAAATAGCCCATAATTTTATAAATATGCCTCTTTTTTTTCAAATGAATTTTATCAATTTGCAAGTGCTTATACAATTATGCAAAAGTTCTCAGTTAACTCATCAATTTATTTTTCATATAATAATAAAAGATAAAAAATAGCTATGGTAATAGTTAAAAGCAGGCTACTTTAACAATGAACACTTATTAACAGATTATGGGATACACTATACTTAAATTTGAAAATAGTTAAATTAAGCTATCTTAGAAATAGGTTAAGATAGAAATTAGGTTTTAATAACTAATGACTTTTAAATTAAATTTATCATTAATAGAAAATATTATATAAGGAACAAATAATTATTAAGGGATTTCTTTAATTGTATTTATAATTTAGGAAATTAAAATAGAACTTTTTCCCTTATTAATAGAACTTTTTCCCTTATTAATATAAGTTTTGGCTAAGACATTTAATATTTGTAGTATTATTAATATTTTCTTTATAATTTGTCTATTTTTCTTACATTCTGCGAAGATGTTTGATAAACAAATTAAGTTAAGACGATTTTCATAGATTCTTTTATTCATCCCTATGACTATTTTTAAAGAGCAAACTTAAAAATTTTCTCCTTATGAATGATTTTTTTCTACAATGATTTAATAAAAAGTATTAATGCAATTTGTATCTTTGTTATCCTAGTATAGGAATTTTATTCTTAGTTATTAACACGAAGTTTTTTTATTCAGAAGGATATTATAGATTTTCTTATATGTTTATATATGAAGTTTTTTAATTACTCCAATGTTGATTTCGTGAAGTTGAAATGAAAAATAATTTTTTATAATGTTTCATTCCAGATTTTAGTTAGAAAAGCAATTAATCAAAACTTATATTAAGAGGTATTTCAAAACTAAGCGCTTTTCATCCAATTATCTTCAAATATTTAAGCAAGCAAAAATAATTTTAAGCTATTATAGAATTTTTGAAAAAATCTCTATTAATTGGTATAGATAAGATCTTATCAAATAACTCTACAGCAAACTTTAGAAACTTAAATAGCAGATCTTCTAATTAATTTCAATAATAATAGGAATTAAAAAAATTGCGCAGTTAAAGAAACTTTATTTGTAAATAAAATCTTTTTTTCAATTTATTTACATTCTTCAAATTTTAATTTTAATTCAATGCAAGAGACCAAGAAATTCACTTAAAAATAAGCTTTTTATAAAATAAAAATTCGCTAACATTTTAGAAGCTATCGACTGATGATCTTTCAAATAAAAATGCTTTTAATTATATTTAATAATCTTAACTATTTAGGAATATAGGATAATTAATTCAGATATATCTTTGCTAGTTTCAAAAAGAATATTATTAAAGCTATTCATTTGATTTTAAATTATTCTTTATGAAATATAAGATGTATTATATGAGAAAATAGTGCTCTATATTTAATTAACTAAATACTTAAAATTATCATATGCTTCGAAATAAGAGATGAAAAATATCAAGTTTTAGATAAGAGATGTGCTGATTAAATGTTGCTCTATTATCTAAAGTTGTAAATATAACTTATGTAAGATCTTAATTTTGTTATATGGCCTTCAAATTATTTAAGTAAGTTGGCTTTCTTTTCAAATCATTTTTTTAATCCTAAACTTGGCAATTAGTTCTGTATGATGAAATTTTGTTTTTTAGTTATAAATTTAAGCAGAACAAAAAAGACTAGTCTTTGGGATATATTCCAAAGATTTTATACTTAAAAAATATAAAATTATTCTTCATGAAAATTTATAAAGCAAACCCCTTCTAACGATTTTCAAAATTAAAGCTTTAATAAATAAATCAGAAATTAAATTCATTAGGTAAAACTATAAAATAATATTAATATATAACTAGGCAGAATGCTAGCTCACTTTAAAAATAATATGAAGCCTCTATTCTAAAAGTTTATATTTTGCTTCAGCCTTCAGTTTACCACCCTTTTGATTTAAACTAAATTAAAATGACCAAGATAAAAAAATAATATTTAGAATTGTTCTTTACTTGATTGCAGAATAAATAATAACAAAAGCAAATCTTTTAATAAATCACATTGACTCTGAATAACTAAGTTTCAAATAAAACATTAAAACAATTTAATTTTTAAAGAAATATCAATCTTAAAGGCAGTTGAACTAATCTGAAATAACTTCAAATGTCTTTTTTATTAGTTTCTATTAAATTCTAGCTGTAAAAGGAATTTTGATAAGATAGATAATAACTAATTTTAAAATCTAATGGATTTTATATTTTAATTTTACCGAAAGCTAAAATCATTTTCTTAGATTTTCTTTCTTTAATGCTATCTAAACTTTTTTTAATATTCAATTTTCTTTTGAGTAAATAATTTCCATACCAAAATATATAAAGCTTATAAAACTAAATTAATCTAATAAATTAATATTCTAAAATTAATTATTGCTCTTTATTGAAAAAAGTTCTAATTTAATTTACATTCTTTCTACGATTCTTTTTATTTATCAATAGATTTTAGTGCTATCTTATTAAACGACTAGAAACTTTTAAAACAAACTTCAATACAGCTAGAGAATTTTTCTAGTCTAGATTTATTTGACTGGAAATTTAATCCAAAAATATGTTAAAAATTAAATTTTAATGCAAATTTTAAAATCGTTAGATTTTTTATTTTTATACAGGATTATGTAAAATGTGATACCCTTTAAAAATGTTTGCTGGTAAAAAATTGCATTAAAATATTTTAGTAATTTAACAATTTAAAAACTTAATTTAAAGTAGCATGCTAACTTTGGTAGTTTTGTAAATGATATTAGTTATACATTTATCTAAAATTCAATTTTGTTCACTATGAAAAGAAATTTAACTTTATTTGTTCGATCCAGTATATTTTAGTTTTTAGCAAAACATTTTTTTAACAAGATCTTTTTTATATTCAGATTTAACAAAACGAAGTTTTCTTTTCTTACTTACAAATTTTATTTAGTAAAATATCTTAGAAAAATGAATAATTAGATGTTAAATTTTTAGTTAATAACCAATATATTGTGCGTAATTATTTGAGAAAAGAATAACCAAAAGCAAAACTTTAATTTCTTATTGTTTTCATGTAATTTTTTAATCATTTTATGCATTTATTTTGTAATCGTTAAGAACAAAAATGAGTTGTATTAAAAGCATTTAAAATTCAAATATTATAAAAGACTCTGCTAAGTTTTAGAAGATTATTTAAGTCTATGCATTATATTTAAATGAGAAGAGAAAAAGCTTAAACGATAGAATATTAAGTAGATAAAATCTTTCATTAAAGCATTCGGAACAATATATTTTTTGTTTGGTTAAAAGAAAGGCAGAAATAAAATTTTATGATACCGAAGATAGAAAAATAAATTAAGTATTCAAAAATAATTTAAAGGATTAAAACATTGAAGCTTGAGTAAATAAGTTTAAAATATAGCATTCGACATCAAAGATTGAGTCCTATTCATCAGCAGAACTTAATAAAAAAGTAAGTTCGAGTGCATAATATTTGAGAAAAAAAATGAGAATATGTTTATCAATCGAAATTTTTTGTAGTTATATAATAAAAAAAAAATAAAAAGGAAGAAAGAAGATTGAGATTTTAAAGATTTAGGAGATAAATTTTAACATGAAGATTGAAAAATGAAAAAATAAATATGTATCGCAAAAATAAATTTAATGGCTAGAGCTATAAAATAATTTTATACTTTTAATGAGGGGAAATGAAAAATTCGTGACTTTAATTTATTTTCTTTTTTCGTTTCTATTTTTAATCCATTTAAAGTTTTAAAAATTATTATCACTTCAGATTTAAAAACTTAGGATTAAATATTTGATCTAATAAAATCGATTTATTATTTCTTTTTTTATAAATAAATAATCAAATAAAATATTAAAAATCTTTAATAGAATTTTTGTTGTTTCTTCACTAGCTATAACTATTAAGATTCAAATATTATAACTAAATCCGAAATAACCAACTAAAACATTTTCCGTTATATTTTTAATTTTTCTTTTTCTAAGATTATAAAACATTGATAGCATTAATAGCATAGCCTTTATATTTGATTTTTTTTTTCGCTTTTAGCATTTCATGTTAAATAATTTAATCATTCACCTAAATTTTTTAAAGGTGATTAGATAAAATTGCCTATTAATAAAAGATTATCTTTAATTATATTCTTCCAATTATATTCAAATTCTTTAAATATTTCATTTTCATTATTTTATATCATAAGTTTATACAATCAATCTATAAATATAAAGGTATTATTTATTTGAATAAGAATTTACTTTGAAGATAGTCAGACAAATGAATGTCTTCAAAAAAAAGCGAAATATTAATTTAACCTGTTTATTATTTAATAAACTATACAGCTTTTCCTTTAATACTTGTGCTAAGCTTAATAATTATATTACAGTACACTTTTATCTCTATACCACAAAATATTTATTTTTTATTCTTTTTACGAAACTTAGATTGATGATTGAAGTTTATTTGAATTTAATAATATATAGTAAATCATTTTTAGCATTGTATTATCAACGAAATATATTTAATAAAAACCCTTTTTATCTATTCCTTCTTTTCAAATTTTTAGATAATAAAGAGATATTGAAATTACTATTGTTTGTATTTTACTCATTCCTGTTGCCTTGTATTAACATTTTATTACTTACGAAATGCACTTTTTTAATTTAATTAAAATCCCTTCTATTTTTTATTCTTCCGACTTTTTTTTTAGAAAATCCTTTCTTAATTTACTGTAAGAATAATTAAGTTATCAATTCAGATAACTTCAATCTTTATATTTTTATTCTTTAACCTATTTAATATTCAGTTAAGTTTATAAAAATAAAAATAGAGGAAAAATTGAAAAAAATTTGCAGAACACAGAAGAATTTCAACTAGTAAAGAAATAGAAAAGAGTTAAAACTTTTTATATAGATGGACTACTAAAGAGTAGGTGGAAAAAAGAATGATTATTGCTATATGAGATACAATATAACAAAGCATTTAAAGATTAAGACTTTACATCAATAAATTCTTTAAAAATAGTAAAATATTGATATCAATGAATAAAAACAATGTGGAATCATGAAATATATAAGTTTCAAAATAAAAAATAAACATTATAGCAAAAATTAAAATCAAAATTTGAAATTGTTTATTTGCAAGCTTCTTAAACTCAAAACTTATAGAAACATATATAAAAATGGAAGCCTCAGCTGAGAATGACTAAAATCTCTTTGAAAGATAATCTTTAACTTAAACTTGGAGAAAATATGTTAAGGTTGAGTGGACTAAGAAAGAAGATGAACTTCTTAGTGAAATAGTTACAAGCAAAAAGAGGAAAGTAATTTGATCTAAAGTAGCGAGGTAGCTTAATGTAGATTTTCATAAGAAGGAGATAAGAACAGGAAAGCAATGTAAAAAACATTGGTTGCAAGCTTTGCTACCTCTATAAAATTAGGAGTGAACTAAAGAAAAAGAAATTTTGCTAATAAAAATATATGAAGAGTATGGATTATATGAGAAACAATTTTTCAAAGAGTGCTAAAGTAAACTGAGAGAATTTAGCAAGTGACAAATAAAAATAAAATTAGATTCTCTTAAGAGCAAAATAAATATAGAAGAAAAATAACATTAAGAGTCTTCTCAAACAAAATTAAAACATTAAAGTTAGATTATCGAATTAGAAGCTCAAGCAAGAAAGATAGACATTAGTGAAAAAAGTCTCAAAAATTTGTGTCATCTTTTAGAGGATTTTTAATGAAGAATAAAGAATTTTTTATTTCATTTTTTAAAAGCTCAGATAATTTATATATATAATTGCTTTAATCCTTTTAATAAGCTTCATCTATTTATCACTGGAAATAAAATAATTTATCAGTAATAATTAGCTTGTAAACTTCTCTATAACTCATTCATTTTTAATCTGAAGGTTTTTAAAATTATCAAGTGCTAATGCTACTATATCTTAGAATTTTCTTTCATGAGCATTTTTTAAATAAGTATATAAAGAGCTAAGCATTAAAGTTAAATTTAAGAACAAGGTTTAATTTTAATTTCATGATTTTCTT
The DNA here is from genome assembly GCA_946699065.1 of Loxodes magnus. NCBI lineage: Eukaryota > Ciliophora > Karyorelictea > Loxodida > Loxodidae > Loxodes > Loxodes magnus. The sequence goes on from CAMPDV010000424.1 coordinate 212,368, forward strand.
CACCATTATTTGAAGATATTTAAATCCTAATCTTTATTTAAGTTAATGATTTAGAAAAAAAGTTAAGAAATAATTTAAATCTCTAGTAAAGTTTATTATTCAAGCGTTTGAATTAATTATTTCTGAGATCTATCTAACTCATATGTTAAAAATATCTAAAAACTATTTTAAGTTTAATCTTTTGAAATAATCATTTCTTTTTAAAATTGAATGCGAACTATATCTCTATACTAATATTTTCGGTAGATCTTTTATCAGCACTTATTTATATAAGTCAGCGATTATAATAACTTTGGTTGTATTCTTTATTTAGAATTGCCTTCATTTTGAAAAAAAAAAGGATGACAATTCTATGAAAATTAACTTTTAGTGTTATTACAATTAAATAAACCAAGTTTTCTAGGTTTAGAAGCAGATAATGAAATGAAGTTTCTGCTAAGCTAAAACTATATAGAAAAATAGATTAAAGTAATAGAAAATCAAACCAATCACTTTATAGCTAAGGAAAAAAATTGAAATAAAGGAAATGTATTTTGAGCATTAAGATGAATCATTCCTTAAGTAAATTTAAAAAGTTCAATTAAAGATCTAAAATTTGTTTAAGGATGCAATTATAAGATTCAATTATTTATTTATGAAACTATTTTAAGCATATAATCAAAAAATATAATAGCAATGATTATGAAAAAATGATATAATAAAAACAATTATATTTATTTCTTTCAACGGACTATTATAAGGGTTAATTAATGCTTAATAAAAGATTTGATAAAATGGTTATGCGAAAATAAATAAGAAGAAGATTGAAAAAAAATTTAGAACTAATATAGTAGAAATAAAAGAATAGGAGCAGAAAGAATTAATTAAAGGTTGATTATAAACTTGCATAAACTCTTATACTTAACATAATTCGCTTTAAATATAACTATAAGTAGTGCAATTATGTTCCAATACTCAAAGTATTGAAACTTTTTTTATTAATTATTATTAAAAGATTTGATAATCAAGATTTGAATAGAATGTTTTTACAAAGGTTATTACTTCTTTTCTTAAAGCAGCGAACTAGGTGACTAATTTCTTTAATAGCCAATGAACTAGGAAGAAATTGATAATAAAAGGCTTTTAAATTATTTTTATCTCATCTGAGTTTTCTTTAAACTATTAATAATTGTCTTTTAAAACTTAGGGAATTAGATATTTTGCATAATTATAATAATGCCAAACATCCTTTATAGTTAATCTCTTTTTTTTCTTTTATAAGCTAAACTAATAAAAAAAGCTTATATATGTTGATTTTTTTAATTGTATAGAATAATGAATTTACAAAGTGAGCTTAATAACCAGAATAAAAGCTCCTTAGATTTATTGTTGGTCATATATTATTTTAAAGAGATAGCTTAAATAAGCTTTACTTAATAAATTTATTTCATTCTTAATGAGTTTAAACTTTAAAAGTATAGCTAATAATTTATCTTAATTAACTCGTTTACAAAACTGTCAGGTCTTCGTAAAGAGTTCTATTCAGGTACAAAAAATAGTAGCAAATGGAGAATAAAAATTTGCAGAAAATTCTTCATTATAGCTGAAGAAAAGTCTTAGAAGCAGGTTAATCAGTACTACATCAAAAGATTAAAAGATAAAGAAAATATAATTAAATAGTTTTGGAGTATTTCACAGTAGGAAGAACTTGGTTCAAAATAACGTCCTAATAAAGAGAATTAAGTGCTTTTTGGAAATTACAATAGGACTAAAATAGCTAAATGTGTTAATAATAAAAATATAAAAGAATAAATGAGCAATTAGAATAAATAGAGAAGCAGTAGTAAAATCTAAGAAGTAAATCTAATCGTGTTAAGCCGCTGATAGAATGGATATAAAATAAGTAAAAAAATCTTAGTAAAGAAAAGAGGAATAACTTGTGCTATTACTGCAATTCAGTAAAGCGTCTTTAAAGAAGATTAGAAACTCTTAAATTTAAAAGAACTACAGGTAAAAAGAAAAAAAGGAAAGACTTAATAGAGATAGAAAGTAAATTTCTCGAAAAGTATAAGTAAGAATCAAGAAGAATTATAAATAAATTAATTTAAATTAGGTCTACAGACTAAGGAGATAAAATTATTAGGGAAGAGGAAATTTATTAGAGTTTCTTTTAACTCTAGAAAAAATAATTTATTTTGTTAAATTTCAAGGTAATTTTGGGGATCGGTGTAAACGAATCTAAATTTCCTCAAAGAATGTAAATTTTTAGTTCCTTATTTTATCTTAAATTATTTCATCTTATCCAATTAATATATGACTCTTCCAAAAAATAAAAAAATGCCAAAGTCAGAAAAAGAAGCATTAATTCTTATGTAAAATTTCTAAATTTTAATATTCAAAAATTTTAATTTTTAGATTAAAGAAAATTTGAATTCTATCAATATTTTTCTTAATTTATATAAAAATAAAATGAAAATTGAAAATATTTTTGATAATCTTATTAAGAAAAATTAAAATCAAATATTAGCTTCTCTAGAATGAATTAGCTAAAATATTTAATTTTATTAGATTATTATAACATATTAAATATTTATTTAAATTTAATTAAAGATATTTGAAATTATATTGCCTAAAGTTAAAAATTAAAAAAAGATAAAATTTTTAATCTATTTCTTAGAATGGTTTCAGTGAACAAACATATAAATAATTCTTTTATTTGCCAAGAATATTTTTATTTATTTTAGAGTTCATAATTTAGATTCTTTATGTTTATTAATTTTCTATTTATAAAAATTAATTTAAATATTGTATTTTAAATCTTGGATAATTTATATGTAATATCATAATTTTTTATTATGATGAAATTAAGAGAAAAATAGTTAAGTAACTATACATTTTATTTTAATTTAATTTATATTTATTTTAATTATACTGAAATTTTTAACTTTTACTTCGAAAAAATAAAGTTAATATTAAAATTTTATGACATAGCTTTTATTTTTTTTATGAGATATAAAAGAACTAAAAAATGTAAAAGAAAATTAAGTTAATTATAATTTTCTTTATCTATATATATTAGCTGTAATTACACTTTCTATTTATATGTATAATGAAAATATAATTTAAAAGATGATGAGAGCTGAGATTAAAATTCTGAACTAAATTTTCTGGTTTTATTGCTAGGAATAAGTTCCTTTCCTGTCGCTGGAAAAGTCCTGATCAGAGTCATTTTCTGAAGAGAACGCTGCTTTCGATATTATCTATTCTTGATAGGAGCTTGAAGCCTGATTGCTTGTAGCAATGGAGCTTTCTGACAGTTGTGTCTGGAACACAACAGGATATCTCCAGTTCTCCTAAAAAAGAGAGCGTTGGGTCGTATAACTGGAAAGGAGTTTCCGATCTCCAAGATTCTTTTAGTTAAAATTAATTAATGACTAATGAAAATTAATAATTTCATTTTTAATTACAAAACTAATTTTCAAGCAAGATAATACAATTTTTTTTAATTATGTCAAAATATTATTATATATACATTTTATAATTCCATCGCATTCAATCTTTAGACTAATTATATAAATAATTTTTTTGTTATAAAAGGAGAATAATCTATAAAGATAAATTTTTAATATCTATTTTAAATTTTTTAAATCTTAAATATAATTAAAAAGTCATATCTTAGAATAAGAAAATTTGATTATACTTATTTTATAAATCACAATTGTTTTAAATAAGATAAGTTTATAATAATATATGTCTTAATTTATTAATAAATATTAAGAAAAAATTAAAATATTGAAATGTTTTACCTTACTTAATTACTTTTTTTTTTAAATATTAAATAACTTAGTTTTTCTGTTTGAGGAATTTTATTTTATTTGGCAAGATGCAAGTAACTTTGAAGATTTCAAAATAAACTATTCAATCTAACTTTTATTTATAGAACTTCCTTTTAAATAAAAATAATAGATTATATAACAGTATTTGAAATCTTTAATTCTTTTAAATATTTTTTTATAATTCATTTATAGCTTATTAAACCAAAATATCTATTTTACGGAATCTTAACTTAAAGTCTTTAATATGATTTAAAACTTTTTTAAATATTTTGGTAAATTTTAAAATTTAACCAATCTAGAAACTTTTTTATTTATCATTTATTTATAGTATTAAAGTTTTTAATAAAGCATAATATAAAATAAAAATGCCTATAACTTTTTATTTTTTTGAAATATACTTTTATTTTTTTAATTTTTAATGTAAGATAATCAAACTAAAATGAAATTATTTTTTAGAAATTATTAATAGTTTTACCAATAATATAATCTTAAAAGTTTTTAAACTATACATAATCTTTTTATATATATATGTAAAATATTTTCTTTGATTATTTTCAGATTTCGGTAGTTATTTTTATATATTTTGAATTTATAATTTTCTTATTTTTAGAGCTTGTTTGACATATCAAAAAAAAATTAGTTATTTTTTTAACTAAATTATAAATAAAAAAACGTTGATAATAGTTAGATGCATAGTAAAATAATGAGTTAAGATATATAAGCAAGATTTAATATGCTGTTGAAATTTAAAATTTGTAATTAAGATATAAATAGTTTTTAAATCTAGCAAAATAGTAAAATTATTAGTAATGAGTCTAAGAATACTTTGAACTTACATTCTCTTTTTACTATAAGCATAATTAAAAAAAGACACAAACTTAGAGTATTATCTAAATAAAAGAATATGATACCTCACTGTTAGAAAAATTTTAAAAGGTCTTTACTTGAGAAACAATATTAATCATCATAATTGGAACAAAGAATTCTTTAAATTTAATATAATTCAGGTAGTTTTTTAATCAGATCTAGCAGCTAAATAGTAAAAGAAGAATAAAATGCTAAATATAATGAAAATACTGCTACTAATAAGTAATAAAGAAAGAAAAATAAGATATTTTTAGAAAACTATTTAGGATAATTAAAGCGAAAAAATTTATAGAAAAAAATTCTTTAATTCAAATCTTAATCCTGCTAAGTACTATCCGAATATTAAAGGATTTAATGAATTAAACTAGGCCTAGTAGGAATTCAAGACAAACTAATAGAGACAAGCTGATAGAATAGGTCAGATGGCTGACTACTAAGGCTTTAACAAAGCTTTTTAACTTTAACTTTTTTTTTAAATTAAGTTTATTTTCAACTAAATTTAATTTAATTTAATTAGAAATCATTAGATTTGCTTAAAGGCTATTGGTCTATTGTAAAAAGAATAACCAATATTTGAATTTAGTATTTTCTTTCTATAGATTCCTTTGTCTGTAATTAATAGGTTGGAAATCTTCAGACAGAGACTATTTGAATTATATAAAAATAAATCTTCATCTATTTTGCTTTTAGATAAAACTAATTATTCATTATTATTTTACCAGTTTTATTAGATAATATAAGCTTTTGGAAAAAATTTATTTATAACTTCTTAAATATTATATCAATCTCTTTATTATTATTATTATTTTAACTAAATGTATGATTAAAGTTTGCATATCCTGGGTTTTCAACCAGGTTTCTGCTGACAAGTTTTTTTCCATGGTTGTTTTCCACAACTTTTTTTAAAGTGGACGGCTATCAAGAAAGATTCTCTTAGTTTCTTGTTCATAGTTTCTATTTATATACCTTACTTAGTTATCCAAAGTTTGTTTAAGTTTCTTCAGTTCCTTTATTCTTCATTGTACTTGATTTATCTTCATTTCTTACAATGTCTTAGTAAGTGATATCAAGATTAGCAGTATCAACAATTTTTATATCGTTTTTCTAATTTCTATTTTTAATAAAATTTTGGCTCCATCATCTCAATTATTTTCTTATGTTTGCATCATTTTTTTTCTTAATTTTACTTTTCTTAAAATTGTATTTTGAGTTAATCTTCTTCTATGATCATTCTTTGTGATTAAGTGAAGTTAGCTTAGAACATTTCATAAAGTTAATTTTCTGTTACTACCGAGTTTTCAATCAGTTAACTTTTGAGAATTAGCAATTCGTTATTTTAGTCTTCTATGCAGTTCATTAACTCCAGGATTTTTTCTCCTTGATTAAAAAATATCTCTTCATATTTGCAAATTTTGCTGTCATTTGTTCGATTTCGCTTTGGAGTAAATTGTTATTTTTGGTTTCAGGGTTTTATTGTTCATTCTGACCAATCATTACTTTTCACTCTGAAGACGAGCTAGATTCTCTATCCTATCTTTTCTTTTTTTAACTCCTCGTTCGTCGCTTGTTTTTTTGTTTTTCTTTGTTATTTCTTAGAAAGACGAATATTCTTCTCCATTTTTTTCATTATATCAGTCTCTTCATTTAGCATATTAATCAATTTCTTTAAAAATCAACTAAACTTCCATTTTTATCTATTTCTACAATCTGAAATAAGCTTAGATTTTTTAATAAAATGTCATACATTTATTAGAAATTTTATAAGAACACTAAAAGCATAAAATATGAATATAAGACTTAGTTATTAAGACTTAAAATAATTGTTGAGTAATAAGAATATAATTTTCTGTGAGTTTAATATTTATTAATGAAACAGATTCTAACATTAAGTAAAAAATAAAGATTAAAACTCACTTTATGCATTTTTATAATTTTATGAGCAAAAATTGACATTATTTTAGTATATAAAATATTTCAACCTTATTTATCTTAATCGTTTAGATCTTAAAATCTCTAATTAATATAAATATCAGATTTCTAAATCTCAGTGTATATATATCTCATTTTTTGTTATAAAATAAGAATAAAACTTAAATTCCCTTCAAGTAAGACAGTTCTCCATAAATAATTATAATCATAAGATTTATGATTTTTATCTTGCTTATTTTAGTCTAAATTTTATCTCATAAAAAGAAAAGCAATCTTTAAATTTGACTGAAATAAAATAAAATTTTTAATTTAGCTATTTTGTAAATTTATAAAATAAATGAAATAAATCAACAATTTTATAGAACTATCTTCACATTATCCAAATTTCCATTGGTATAAAACCTAAATATATTGAAAATAAACAACCAATAATTATTAAAATGGTATACTATATATCTATTAATATTCAATTCCTAAGAAACAATAATCTTAAAATGAAAAGTCCTAGAAAATATTTAGAAATTTTTGATGTAACAAAATAGAAAAAAAATTTTGTGCAACTTTCAAATCTGATTTTTTTAATTATTTCTTGGTAAACATAAATAAATAAATTTGATTATAGAGCGCGAAGCACTCTCATTGGTGCGCAGCTCTTTTAAAAAAATGTTTCATACTGACAAGAATGTTTCTTACTGATAAAATTGTCAGATACTGATAAACCTTGTTCAATACTGGTATAATTATTCAGTACTGATAAAAATTTTCAATACTGATATAATTTAAGAATACTCGTAATCTTTAATACTTGCTGGAGGTCCAAGGACATGGCAGGATTGTGTCTCATTGCATCACCAAAGCAGAGGACGACATGTGTTAATTATGGGTACTTAAATTCCCCACCTCTGATGAAGCTCGCAATATTATTTCTTTTTCGTTCCAGAATTAAATCCAAATTAAGCCAGTGCCGAAGGTCTAAGAATCTTATGTCTCGAGGCCAAACCAAAGCAGAGGAAGATATAAAGTCGATTATGGGTACTTAACTTCCACAACCTCTGATGAAGATAACCTTATTGTTCACCTTCGAAAAACTATGGAGGCTTTAAAAATATATATATAATAAAAAACTGAAAAATTTAAATTGTGGATTTACCTTTTAGGCGTAAAATCAAAATACTTAAATTTAACTAAAAAGTTGAAAAAAAGATAAATTCTTTAGATTATTAGATAAGGACTTTTCTTAATTTCTCCTTTTACAACTGAATTTTGTAAGTTCATGCTAAGAGCAACCACATAACTAAATTTCCAAAAAAAAGACTAGCAATTAATAAAAATCGAATAAAGTAAACATAATCAATAAAATAATTTATAATATGAAATGAAAATATAGATAAAGATATTCTTTTAAGCCAAAACTAAAATGAAGTTACATCTAAAATTTAATAATTTTACGACTTTTAGTTATTATTATAATATCTCAACATAAAATAGAAAAGTCCTTCATGTAGTAATGCAAATTGGTTTTAATATCATAAAATAGAATATTAATGCAGCTAACATTAAAATATAATTCATTTATTGAAGAGACGTAAGGGAAATATAAAAGCACCAAAAAAATAAATTATAAAAAAAGTAAAAAATGTAAAGATATTAAAAGTTCCCATTAAAAACTAATAAAATTAAAAATTTATTATAAATAAATAAGTTTAGAGAGCGTGTAGCCCCTCAATGGCGCGCTATTCTTAAATAAAGATTTTTAAAGTTAAAATATTATTTCACAGTGCAATCATTCCCTTATGAGTCTTGTCTTATATAAAGCCTAGATAAAAAATGTTCCCTAAGAGGTCTTTAGCATATGGAATCTTTATTATTAGCGTTACTTAATACCTCTTCAATCTTGTCTTCTCTTGGCTCTTACCAAGATTTTTGCTTGGTTCTTCGACCATAAATACATCCTAATACCAGAATTAAAGTCAATCTCAGTTGATGGATTATTCCTCCCTATTTATTTATATATAATAAAAACATAACTATCAAACTAAGACTATCTCTTTTAACCATATCTATTAAAATACTTATATACAAATATCTTAAAAATGGATTAATCTCTTCGACTCTCAAAAAATTAACTTAGAAACCTAAAGAGAAAAGCGGCAAAAGAAATTTAGAAAAAATAATAACAATAGGAGGAGTCAAGCTCTTCTTCAGAAGGTAAAGTTATGGTAGGATAAATAGAGATAAGTTAACCTAAAAACGAAACTAATCAAAAACTTTAAATTTAATTAGACCAAATGTAAAAAGTAATCTCAAATTATGAAGAAACAACTTACAACTTAGGCGAAAAAATACGGGAACTAATGAGTAATATAGAAGATTAGAACAACGAATTACTAATACTTAGAAGATAACTTATTTGTAGCAAATTAATAACGGAAGAATAACTCTGAACTTAATCATAATAAAATTTTAAATACGACACAAAAATGGAAATAGAAAAAATACCAATAGAATTAAAAACAGAATTGAATCCAGAAAAAGAAATGATTGCTACAAGTTTCATTAAAAGATTAGAAAATATAGAAAATAAATTATCATAAAAAAGAACGAAATAAAGACAATAATACAAACTTTGTTTATATAAATATCTTTATAACCTTCTATTATAGTGATTATATTAAAAGTAGTTTTCTTAATATCCATGATAGTATATTTAAGATAAAAAAGAGATTTAGAGTTCCAACTAAAGCTAATTAAAAGCTTATCTAACATAAATTACTTCTCATTACTAGAAAGAGTTTATAAGATATATTTGCTAATATCATTCATGAAGAGAATTATTAATTATCCTTAATGAGGTTTAAAGCACATTTTTAGTTATAATATTTATCTTTTTTATAAGTTTTAAAACAACAAAATGAAAAATAAAAAATGATTTCCTTTTTAATTAATATGGAAGAAGATGGAAATATAATTTGGTAAAGAGAAAATACAAATATATTATGCATTTTTATAATAAAAGTAAAACTATAAGAAAACCATTCTTCACTAAAATATATCATCTAAATCGAACTATAAAAGAGATAAAATTCGTAGTTAGAAAATTTTAATTACTAAAAGTAATAAAAGGAAAAAAGTAGTTGGAAGATAGTTTAGAAATAAAATTAATAATAATAATAATGTAAACTAAGAATTTTAAATGCTTTGCTTTCCCTGGGCTTTCCTCCAGGTACATGATGACATTTTTTAATACGTGGATGTATACCACGACCTTTTGTGTATGTGGATAGTTACCACAGAGAATTTCCATCTTTTCTAACGAACAATTTTTACCTATATACTCCAGTCTATTTTATAAATAGTTGATTAAGGACCCTTCATGTTCTCTATTCTTCTTTTAGTTTAAGTTATTTTCATTCTAGGCATTGTCGTAGTAAGTGAAATTTAGAGTTGCAGTACCAGCAAGGTTTATACTATTTCTAATATTATTTGAGAAAAACTTTTTTTTCTAGTTTATCAATTCTCTTCAACAAAGTTAAGTTGATAATTTCATATTGTTTTTCTTAATCTTACTTTTAGGGAGATACGTTTTCTATAATCATATTTTATTCTTGCTTGAAGTTCGATTGAGATTATTCATAGAGTTATTATTCAGTAACTAGGTTATTCTTGATTAATTGACGTCTAAGTATCGTTAATTCATATTTTGATCATCTATTGCTTTCGTGAGTTCTCTAATTTTTCCCCTTGATTAAAGATTGTTTCCTCATACCTTGAAATGAGAGCTTTCATAGATTCAAGTTAAATTTGAATATTTAGATTGCTTTCGGTTTTGGATTCGTTCATCTCAACCATTATTTTTCCTTCAGATGAAGAACTTGCTTTTTAATCTTATTGCTGCTTTTTCATGAGTTCCTTCATCGCTTTCTTCTTAGCATTTTTTAACTAACTCCTTGAAAGGCGAACAGACTGCTCCATTTTTTTTCTTCTAGCTATTTTTTTAGAAATAAAATTTTAAAAAGAATATTATACAATTTATAAAATTAAGAGAAATTGATTTAAAATAAAATAATCAGTATAAAATACTTAAAAAGGTATCTAGAATTAAAAACTAATAATAATCTTTATTAATTGAAAAAAGTTACGAAACAAAAGGAGGAAAATTTAAATGATTTATAAAATTTTAAATAATACCTTTTAAAATAATTTTTAAATCTAGATAATTAAGTAGCGGTTGGAACTTAAAAATTATCCTTATGTAAATATAGTAATTGAATTATTAAAAGTGCGAAGAGAAAATAATTAAAATTTAACCTGAAATCTAAAAATATTTTCGTTTGTTCAATAAGTTAATTAGCTGTGATTCTATTAATTTCATTATTATATAACTTAAGATTAAAAAATATTTTATTGAAATGAGAAATTGTCAACTTTTTCCAAAATAAAATTGATAAATTTAAAAATTTATATCTATAAATAGTTTTAAATAAATAATAATAAAATGAATAATTATTAGCAATAAAGAAAAGCAAATTTAACTATAATTAAGCTAAATTTTTTTAGTGTATCAATACAAATCTAAATCTCATATAACATTTTTTACTAAAAATTCTTTATCTTTGTGAAAAAGTCTAAAAGATAGTGTTATTCTTATAAATTTTAGTAATTTTTTAAGGTTTAGTTTTGACTCTTCTTATTTATTTTTAAGTCATTTAATATAATTATTTTTAGAATTTTTTATGATTTTTATAAATAAATTTTGTTTTTTTTAATTGCTTTATTTTAATTTTTTCTCTATATGGTTAATTTAGTTTTAACTTTTTTCCATTAATTTTGTATGTAGCAAGCTTTATTCTTCCAAGTTTTTTTTAATAGTAATCTCTTTAAAGCTAATGAAAAATTTAGAATGATAATCTTGTTACAAACTAATTTTAATTTTTCTACTTTTTAAAAGCATAATTTTCTGATTCTATGAAGTTGACTTTCACTTTCTTATTCTATAATCAATTTTTTGCTTAAATTTATTACTTTATTTCTTATTCATACCTCCAGTTAATTAGAGTATGGTTATGAAAAAATAGATGTTTTTTATTTAGTTTAAAATTAAAATTAGTTAACTAAAAACTCAGAAAATAGCATAAGTTTAATGAAATTCTATGATATCGATTTTAAAAGTCGACAATAAGTGTATCTATATAATTAAAAAAAATCTAAAATTTATTTATAAGGAACTCTGCTTTTAATACATATCATCAAATTATACAACAGATATTCATTCTCTCTTTAAATTAGTTTCTAATCTTCCTAAAATTAGTTTTTGATATTTATGGGATATAAAATTATAATAAGCAGACAAGACCATACAATCTATTAAGTATTATTAGTCTTTCTTTCTAGTTATAGATGTTGGATTTAAATATATAAACTTAAAATATATTAAGGTGTTTATAAATATATTACAGAATGCTTTAAATTAAATAAATAAAATGTAAAAAGTTCAAGGAGCGAATAGATTTAGGAAGGATTGAAAGAAAATTCATCGAAATATGCCAAATTTATATCTAAATGCTTTGGTAATGATAATTGGTCATCCGAGCTTAAGCAATAATTTATTATAAGTTTCTAAATTAAAGAAAAGCTTTGATTATATTTAATAGCATCTTTAATTTTTTATTAATATAACTGAGAGTTGAATCAAATAAGGCGAATTTTAAATCTTTTATTAGGTATTTAACTGAATAAAACAATTTTTTTTCAAGAGGACTTAGTTTATTCAAATCTTTTCTATTTATTTAAAAAATATAATCTTTAATTTTTTCCAGACTTCAGCTTTAAGTCATAATCACCGCTAATGATTTAAGAAAATGCATAAAAAATTTTATTTTCTATTTTTAAAAGTTAATAATGAAGAGTTAATCCTTAGAATTTTAATTTTTATTGAGAACATTTAGCTTAAAAATGAACTATTGCTCTATGGTGTTTCTCAATCAGAGATATTAAATAAAATATTTATTTGACTGCTTTTATTTCATATTTGGAAAGAAAATAATGTATAAAACTTAAACTTTTCTTAATATATATCTCCATCAATCTCATATATAGTAACTTAGAGTCTAGCAATAATTTTCCTTCTATTATTAAGAGATTTTAAAAAATCGTAAATCTATTTTTTATCTTAAAGTACCAACAACAAATGAAAGCTAATGATTTTATTAAGGAAAAACTAAAAGCATCATTTTATCCTTTTTGGCTTAAAAGCAATATTTTCAATCTCCATTAACAATTTAAGCAACTTTCATTTAATAATCTATAAAACAGAAAAGTCTATTTTCTTAAGCTTAAGATCTTCTACTTACTGAGAACATTAAAACTCTTACAGAGCTTAATAATTTTTGATTTAAATAAACTTTCGTACCAACTGAAATAGATCAGACTTTCCATATTAAAGGAATTTAAATGAAATCATTTCTAGTTAAATTTGTTTAATCATACAATCAAACTTGCTTTAATTAAAAATGATATAATTGATATTCATTTTATATTTAATCTATACTCTCTCTAAATTTCCTTCTGTCTAATTAATAGTTTACTCTGGAGAATTATTACTGAACCTAGTTTTATTTTAACTTAATAAGCATCTTAAAATAAAACCTCTTGACTTTTTGAATTATCAATGAGGCAATAAAGTAAACTTTGGGATGAAAACTTAACTTTTAGTTAAAGAATCGCTTATGATTTTCTATCGCATCTTTATTTCATACCAACTCTTTATTTTATTTTAATATAATTAAAGATATCTAAAAAATGGCTACGTTCTTGTGATTTTGATATATAACTATTAAGGAATTTATCTTTGGAAGTAATAATTTTAGTTAATAATTAGGAATTATACTTGATAGAAAGATACTTGCCTATGTATAAATTTCAATTATATATATTAGAAAAGGTTTGGTTATTCTTAGGTGTATAGTGCTTAATATATTAAATATACCTACTTTATATAAAAGCGAAAATAGTAAACATTTGTATAAAGATAAAAGGATATTAAATAGTTTTAAACTAAGAATAACTTTAAATAATCAGATAGATGAAAGAAAATAAGACAGGTTTAAATACTAATGAATTATAAGTAAATTTCATAATTAAAATAAATAAATTGGTTTGTCGTAATGATAGATATTTATAAGTAAAATATTGAAGACATTTTATAATATGGAGAAAGAATAAGGCTATTTAGATAATTTTATCGTTGAGCAAATCGAGTTTAAGTGGAGAAAATATGTAAAAGTTGACTGGACAAAAGAAGAAGATTAACTTCTGACAAGAATTGCTACCCTTTCCAAGAGAAAGGTCATGTGGTCTAAAGTGGCTAGATAATTAAATTCTGATTTCCACATGTAAGAAGTTCGAACAGGAAAGCAATGCAAGAAACGATGGCTTAAAGTTTTGTTACCGTTTAAAAACTATGAGTGGACTAAAGAGAAGGAACAAATAATACTTCGGCTTAATCAAAAATTCAGTATCCATTAAAAGCTTTTTTATGAAGAAGTCCAGAAGAAAATAAGTGACCTTAATAAAGACTAAATAAAGCTAAAGTTGGATATCCTTATTGATTAAGAGAAACAAGATATAAAGCAGGAAAGTGTTTTAGATATAAAAGTAAAACACCAGCTTTCCAACAAGATTGAACTTGAGGTAGTAAAAAAGTAAAAGCAAAGCAACTCAAATATTGGAGCATTGTGTCGCTTTTTAATGGAAAATGTATGAAAGATGAAATGAAAAATTCTTTTAATAATATTGATTAATCAAAACTTAAAAATTCTCATTAGATTCTTTTATTAAAAATACTAAAGAAAAGGGTTCTTTCACATACTTCAGAAAAAAGGAATGTATTTAAATAAATGAAATAATAAATAAAAATATATTAACTTAAAAAGTTTAATCGAATACCTTCATTTCAAATATACAAGCAATCGAATATAATATTTTATTTTTATTTTTATCTAAAATCAGATTTTTTATTTCTCAAGTCTAAAAAGCATTAAATTCAAAGGTCTAAATTATTACCTAATTAACTTATAAAAATCAAATATTCGCTCATTTTGCTTAAAGCAAAAAACAATTTTTTCTCCAATTTTTGCTTAATCTTATCAAACAAAAAAATTGATAATTCTATTTTTTAGAATAATTTCAAAAATGTTCTTTCCAAATTTTAGTTAATAGGTAGTCATATTGCAACTATTCTCTTCTTTTATACAATTTAAAAATAATTTTTTATTTTTATTTTATTAACTATTTGGGACTTTTTTTCATCAGATAAATTTGGCCTAAATAAAAAAAGAAAGGAATAATTTTTCTTTTTGCTACTCAATAGCTAAAATATTAGATATGAAAAAAATAATTTAGTAATAATGTCTGCTATATTCCTTAAATTTAATTACATACTAAATATTAATTAAAGGTCATCTTAATATCCACAAATGAAATTTATTTAATAAAATATCAAATTATAACAAATTAATTACCAACCTATATGCTTTAGTTGTTCATTTTCCTATTACTTAAAATTTATTAACTAGATTCTTTTTTAATTTCTTTATCTATAATAATAAAAAAGCAATCTTAATATATTAAACATAGTTGTTGCAATTATAGAAACTTAACCTCAAATATATCAAGCTAATTACAATTTAAAATCCTCTTATTTTTCTTAAACTTAAATTGCTTTACACTTATAACTAACTTTTAAAATATTTAATTCCTTTTTAAACTATAATGAAAGAAATGTTTCTTTTACTTTTCAAGCTTTTTTAGGAATAGTAGGATATAAACGCTGAATTATTTTGAAGAAACTATTAATAAAGAAATTTTCTCACTGCTAGTTTGATTATCTTTTTAAAGCAAATTTTTATTGTATTTTTATATAAAATGTTTATTATATAATTAGATATGAGATATAATGAGGACTTTAGAATGGAGTAAAGAGTTTAAATTTAAGTTGCAAGACATAAAGTTCGAACTTTTAAAGAAAATTTGGGATAAAAATCACTCAAACAGCAAAAATATTTATTATTAGATACTTTGCTAAATTCCTAATTTTTTGAGTTCAAATTATCTATTTCTAATACATTATTTATCTCTTAGCAAACTGAAAGAAAGTTAATCCTTAATCTTTGTCCTCAGCTAAAAATTTACCAATGCAACTTTTTACTCAAATATAATTTTCCATAATATTAAAAATGAAAAAAAGTCGCAAAAAATTAAATTTGATTAGAGTAGAAAATAAAAACTTTTACTATAAATGTTCAAGGATTGGAACTTAAGATAGCATTTTGTCTGAGATTATATGCCTTAATTTTATATATAGATTAGTTTTAATTCTTGTAGGAAGAAAAAAATTTAATTTTGTTAACTGAAAAAAGTAAATAAATCAAATCTTATAGCAATGAGTTTTGGAATCTAATTTATAAGAATTTTTTTAGACTATTAAAAGGAAAAAGGAAAATTACAAGATAATTTAAAATTTGTTATAGAATAAAGTTTAAAATTAAGATGTATAGTAGAAACTTTTTTATTTTAGATAAATTAAAAATACCTGAATACAGCTATAATTTTAGGAAGTTTAACTTTTAAAATTTTTCTATTATTTTTAGAGAATTTAATACTCCAAGTTTTTTCGAAGTTAAATTCAAATAAAGAAAATTTTTATTTCGTAATAGAGTTTAAAACATAATAACTTTGATTAAAGCTTAAGAATTAATTCCACTTTTATTATATAAAGTTATTAATCAAATATCTTAGATACTTTTATAATGAGAAAGTGCTATAGCTTATCTTAATTTCAGTAGATGTGAAATATTAAATATAAAGATTGAATAAAGTAACTGAGAAATTAAGTTAAATAGAAATTAATTAGCTATTTAAGCTAAAATCTTTTATTGCATATGTAAGATTTTTTTATTTAAAATACATCTTAAAATTATATTCTTAACTTTTTTAATGCTTTTTCTGTTTATTTGCAAAATGTTCTATTTTCTTAATTGATTTCAAAAGTTCATTTTAATTTCTTTTTTGAAATATTTAAATCTAAAAAATATTAATTTAGTTGACTAGTTACCAAATCATCGAAGATTTATACAACTAAAAAATGTATAATTTTCTAGTTAGGAATATTTAGTAGTTGCTCATAAATCTTAAGATATACTAAAATTATGTGGTTTTTAAGTTAAAAATTAATAATTGAATCATTTTTTCCTATGTTTTCCATTTAGGTAAAAAGATTCATTTTTTATTGTGAGTTTATTAGTTAAATATAGACAAATAGGTCAAAAATTTAAATAATATAGAAATTATGAAAATAGATAATTTGATCAACATTGAAAAATTTAACTTTTTGTGATAATTAGTTCTTAAATTTTTTTAAGCTTTATATAAGTCCAAATCCATTTCAAAGCTACACATCTGATTAGCAGTCTTCTAAGTCTTTATTAGCTTTTTTAATATGATCTATTGCTTATTTCCAATAGTTTTATATTGTCTATTGATTTTTCTAAAAAAATATTTCACTAAAAATTTTTATTTTGCGGAACTATAGAAAATTTAGATTGTATAAGTAGTCATATTTTTTAAAGAAACCAAACATTTTATTGATTATAAAAGTTCAAAATTTATCTAACAATTTTTAGTTATATTAAAAAACCTTTCAGAGCTTGACTAAGTGGAGAGCTTTAGTTATATCTGCTACATAGTTCATTTTTATCTTTTTTTTATTTTTAAATATCATTTCTAGTTCATTAATTATATATAGCATATTAAATTAGAGAGTACATGCAAAGAGCTGATATTTAAAAAACAAGTATTCGAAAGGTATGAATTTTAATTCGAACTAGTTAAATAGCTTTATTAATAATTTTTAATTTAGCTAATGATTTTTATTAGCATATTATTTAATAGGGTGTTAAAAGATGAAAATAGTTAACTAATATTAAATATATGAAAGTAATCATTCTAATAATTTTTAGATGAACCTAAATTATTATAAAATTTACTAATAAATTAGATAAATAATGCATAGAAGATTTAAGACTCATTATGATTTTTACAGAAAAAGCTTCTCTTTATTTTATTTGTACATACTAGACTCATAAATTACACTAGCATAAATATTAAAATAAAGTTCTATTTTTATTTGGCTTTGCAAATGTAAATAGACTCAAGATCTATCACGTTTTTAAGTGATAAGCAATGTTTTAATTTTAAATATACGAAAGATCTCATAAAAATTATCTATTTAAAATCCTTACGAAAATTTTAGGTTTAGATTCTAAGTTTATATACACAGATAATTTCTCGACTAATCGTAAAATATTAATTACTTTATATAATGGTTCCTAACCTTTTATTAAAATCATTGTATTAAGTGTTTATAATACATATATATCATAATATGGTAAAATTTGTCATATTTCCTACAGTTACATTTAGAGATGTCAATAGGGAAATGAATGACAGGTCTTATAGATTCTTCCGAAATTGTATGATACGCTTCTCATTTAAATTATGCTAATATTTCTCTAACATATTACTCATTATATTTTAGTGTGTTATTTCTGGAAATCAAGAAAAGTTTTGAAATTATTAAGCATTAATTTTAGCTGCAGTAATTCTGATAATTCTTTGAATTAAATCTCTATAAAATCTAGCTTTATTTAGTTTTTATTATGCTTATCAAATAATTTTAAATTTTGTTTTTGTTCTTAAATCAATATTATTAAACTGAAACATCCTCATTATGTCATCATTGTATTAATAATCTTCTTTTCAGTTATTTTCAAAAATTCTTTCTATTATCGAATTACTTTGCAAACTTTCTTTTCTAATTTTGTAAAAAATTGGAAAAGCATTATATCCATTATATGTTTAAAAGGAAGAAAATTTAAATCTACATATTACGATCATTAAAAGATCTTGATTCTATTAAGAAAGCTTTTTTTGAAATGAAGCTCATACTCGAATTATTTTTTTAATATTGGAGCGACATCATTTTAAATAGTTCAAGGTACTAACCCTTCTCAATATTCCTTTTTATGTAAAATAAAAACCTATAAAAATTTAAAAATGTCAAAGCATCACATTTTTATATCCTATCAATTAATAAACAACTTTCTTTACTAAAGCTAGATATTTAACTCTGTTTAAAAATAAATGATTAATAAAGTGTTTTTTAATGCAATATGTGACTTATTATTTTTAAGAATTAGTTTCTAGTTCATTTGTAAATCTATCTTGCCTTTTTTCTTTCATAAATTACATAGATTCACATTTGGTAATATTTATATTCATGTAAAAGCATTATAAAAACTATATTTATTTTGTTTATTAAATTTTAAATACTTAAAAAAAGTAAAGGTAAAATTAAGTTTGTAGATTTAAGAATTGGCCTTTAAATCTTTTAATACTTTGGTCAGTCTCTTCTTAAACTAAAGGACAGCTTAAGATTTCATTAGTCTGCTATCCTTATCAACTTCTCCAGCCTTCGTTATTATTTGTTACATTTAGTTTAGAGTTTCAGTATTTCTTCCTACATATCTTTCTGGGTCTTGCAGGTCATATGTTAAATCACTCTTTTGTTCTAGAGAATTTATTTCATAAATTTTTTTTATTTTCCTTATATATATTATATCTTTATCTGTACCTTTCCGTTTAATCTGATTTTTTACAAATTCAGCATCTTGGTCTTCTTAGTTGTTGACTTATCCTATTTACGAATTATAGATCAGTATTAGGTTCAATGTCCATCGGTATGGATTATGTTTATAACATAAAATTTTAACTAAATTCTAGTTGTTATGTTTGTTATTCTTAAAGTTATTTTATTGGTTAATGAAATATCTAGAGATCTGATTAAAAAATTAGGGGATGTCCTGAAAATTTTAGGTAGTTTGATTCAGATTGTCACTCATTTATTATTAGCCTGAATTTATGGTTTGTTCTACTACTAAGAAAGCATAATTTATTCTTTGCTGCAATTCATTTAAAGTGGACTCTATTTATTCTATTTTTATCTTTGTTGTTTTAGTTTCTACTGTATGTTAGATATTCTCTATTGAACTGATTATTCAAATGCTTATTTTGATTATTTTCTTAATCTTAATTCGATGAATATTCAGTTAAATTATCCTTTTCTTTTTGTTTTTTTATGAAAGTATTAATAGAGGTCTATTGTTTCTTAGGAGCCATTTTATTTATCTTAATAATTAAAAAAATGAAAGGTTTCAATTCAGGCTTCTATAAGCCAAGAAGGAAGGAAGGAAGTAAGCAGGAAACCAAGACTTAATAATCTCCTATATCTTAACCCTAATCAGTACTGAACTAACAACCTGGAATTTAACAAGAAGAGCGGAAGCAAGTATTGAAGATAACCCATATAGATACTCTAATCTCTAATCTCAGCTGAGAAATCGAGAAAGCAGAAGAAGTCTGCTCTCCACCAGGAAATGACGGAATTTAATCCCTCTGGCTAGATGAGCATGCAATAGTCATCAGAATAGTGCTAAACCTCCAGGAAGAGTTTAGGAAACTCAAGAAAGACAAAGACAAGTTAATGGAGAAGCTTGGCCTAGCTGAAGGAATAGATTCAAGACTTATGTCTTAAGAACGAGAACTGAGTGCTTTCTGGAACATATCGTAGAATTAATATAGCTAATCCCAGAATTAGTATTAAAAACAGACTGAATTGGACAACAGACTTGAGAGAATAGAAGAGAAACTAAATGAGCAGAAAGGCAATTAAATGCTGATTGAATAAATTGACAAGAAATTGAAGAAGACCAAATCAATCAAGGTTGTAAAGAGATGTTATTATTGCAACTCATAGCAAGCACTCAGACTAAATAGAACTAAATCTGTTATCGAACAAACATAAAATAATAATATGCTCAACGAGAAAAGGAAATCAATACATTTATGATTAGACAGACTTCACTCAAAAGAGGAGCATAGAATAAGAAAGGAATAAAATGGTAAAAAAGTACACAACCTAAGTAATAATTTAACAAAAGAATGAGCAACTTATTTCAGTCAACATCCCTGAAGGCCAAATGGTAAGAGTCTACTAAAATGCCTAGGATAATCTATCAAATATGATAGTCGCAGTTTATTTTAACCACTATCTGGAAAATACTGATTAAGTAAAGAAAAAGGTTATAACATTTAATAAAAGCTATTTATGATTATCGAAATAATGATTAAGACTTTATAATGAAGATATTTTAGTATATTGCAAGAAATCATCTACGAAATTATTGATAAATAGTTAATTAATGAACTAAAAATCCAAAATTTAAAATATATATAAACTTAGAAATCAAAATATCTTCTATTGAATGTCTTATAATTAGAAGATTAAAATTTTATTATTCATATGTTCAAAACTATCAAAGACTTTAATTTTAATTCTAAAATTTTTAAAATTATTCTTAATATTGAGAATCTCAAATTTCGTATAAGATAATGGAAGAAAGTTAAGTAAAGTATGAAAAAGCATAACTGAAAATAGCACAATTAAAAGAAAGTAGGGAGAAGTATAATAAAGCAACAACATCAAAGCAACATATTTTTATACTTTAATTTCGGAAACAAAAATTTTAAAATAATGAATCAAAAAATAAATTTCTAAGAAAGAATAGTTAAAAATCTAATTTTTATAACATTAATTAAAAAATCTAACGATAAAAATAACAAGTTATGTAAGAAAATAGTTTCTATGCTTAAAAAAATTATTATTAAGTATTTTATTATCTAAACTTTCAAATTCTTTTATAATATTTAAAGTAAATGAGAAACTACCAATTTTTATATCAACAGAGATAAAATAAAAAAAAATATTTGAGAACAAATTAAATATAAATAAAATATAAAGGAAGCTATAATTACAAATAAAATTTAAATGAAATTTTAACGATTCAATGTTTAAGGTGATTATCTATATTTTTTCTAGAAAATTCAATTATTATGTAAAATAGTAAATGACTGAATCAGTTATCAATTCTTTCAATTAATGTACTAGAAATTATAAAATATCTTCTGTGCTTTAATCACAAATGTCTGGAAATTTTCTATTTTGATTTGTAAATTTATAATAAATTTTTATTATTATTAGAAAATAAAATCTAAACTCTGTAAATGTAATTAAATTTATTTTTTGTGAAATTAAATTTGAAAAGAGTTAAAGGTTTTTAGTACTTAAAATTGTTTATTATTATTATACATGTAAAAAAGTTAAGTAGTATGGTTTCAATAGTCCTTTTTACGTCCATACCAACATTGGACGGGATCGGACTAAATAATTCCGGATTGAAATAGAAAAAAGTATTTTATAAGGTTGTTTTTCGCTCAGAGAAATGCACTGGATGCCTGGTGTTCTTTATCTCTCAATTTCTACTCAAGTTCCACTATTTTAGGGATTCTTGATCATCATTTAAACTATGAATTTACATTCTGTGTATTATTCTAGTTATTTAAATTTCTGTTTCATGTGCTTTATGTAAATTCTCCAAGAAGGGTCGTTAAAGATATTTTTTGGATGATTAGTTTTTCATGTTTCTTTTTCCTTAAATTCTGCTGATTTACCTTCTCAGCCTCTATTTTCCTCCATTAATCTCTTTGCTTCGCGTTTAAATCTCTACAGTTCTTTTAGAGATGTCATCCACTACCGCAGTAGTAGTTCTGGTTCTTAGGATGAATTTACTAGTTTTTAGGAGTCTGTTAAGTTTGCTGTAAAGGGTACACTTAATCCAACTTCATAGGAGTTCTAATTAGATTTCGTTTGAAGGAAGCCCTTAGAATAATTTAATAGATTAAAATTGTTCTTCTCTTATATTATTAGTTATAAACAAAATTTACTTTTTAAGCATAATACATTTTAAATAAGATGGGTAAACAATAAAATGCACAAAATGGATAAATTAATACTTTCTTTTTAGTTTTTATAAAGCAAAAATCTTGAAAATGCATTAACATCTCAAGAATCAATAAATAAAAAAAATACTGATAAGTCATAGTAAAAAGAACAGTCTCAAATTTTTTTGGATTCTAAATTTAATTTTAGTATATAAGAAAGAAATTAAATCGGGCAGCTATAAGTTAATAATGTTTTAATTTACTTAGAAATATTTCTTATTATATAAATGTTTCATACATTAAGTTCTATTTATAAAATCAAATAATATATTCAAAAAAAATGGTATAATTTAGTTTATATTTTAGCTAATAAATCATACTTATTTCTTTAATAAAATTAAATCAAATAACTTATTAATAAATATCATATCTAATAATTTAACTCTTCCGTTTTTTATAATTGAAGATAGTATTAATATTTATGAAGAGATAAATATAAGAAAGTTTTTTTTGGTTTATAAAAGATAGAAGTTGACAAGAATAACTAAGTGAAGGTTTAGATTAAAAATTGTAGCAAATTTAGAAAATCGTTTAGAAATTTGCCAGATACTGACATTCTTTGAAAATTATAAAATTAAATAAAAGTTAGCAATTTCTTAAGTGATTCAGTTGAATTAAGCAAATGATAATTTTTACAATACTGTTAAGAAAAAAACAAACAGATAACTTGCTAGTATTTTGTATTAGTAAGAATCACTTAAAATATTAGAGCTATTTAAATTTTTAATAGAATAAATAAAATGAAAAAAGTTTTAAAAAGTTAAAACAAAAAATAAGTGTCCTCTAAGAATTTGAAAAAGAAAAACAATATATATTTGATTAAGCAGAATTTTATTGAACTATTCCTAAAAAAGTAATATAAATTTATTAATCTGAAATTTATTTAACTAGCGCATCAATTGCGCTGAAAAATTGTAAATATTATATTTTATAATAAATCTTAAAAAAGTAGAAGAAATTAGTAAAAAGATTTCTTTTTCTTAATAAATAAAAAAATTTTGAAAATATCTAAATTGTTTTATTCTTCCTCAAAATTTAAATGAGATTCCTATCTTAATCAAAATTTCTTAAGGAAATGCATCTGGAAGATTATAAAGCTCTTATAGAGTATTGAAGTCTATATTTTTGAAATATGAAGTCATGAATCAAGGTATTTTCTGCTTTCATAAAGGATTTACTGAATATTTTCGTATGTCCTTCAAGAATGCCCTCAGTGTAAAAGCAAGAAGTGAACTTTACTGTTTCAAGCATTCAAGTTAATATAGAATTCCTTTTCTTAATGTATTTATCTAACCCTTTTTAATCTGAACGGATATATAAAAATAATTAAACAAATGTATTATTTAATTTAATTTATTTACAGGTATTTTAATTAAAACATGTATTCATAAGCATTACTAGAAGTAACCTTTGCTATATTAAGATTAATTTTAATATTATTGAGCAGGCATGTAATAATGAAACGTAAAATAGAGGATGATTGTGAAGCCTTCTGCCAAGGAAACAATTAAAAATTAAAAAATTGATGAACGTAATTGAAGATAGTATCACTAAAATTGATTATTATTATTTTGATAATTTTTAAATATTTCGATCAAGAAAGAAATAAGGCTAAAATTTTAATTTAAAATAATGAATTAATTATTTTAAACTGGCATTATAGTAATTGATTTTATTCTTTTATAATGTGTTTATTTTTTTAATTTTTTTCACTTTTTATTATATTTTTTAGTCCTTTTATAATCTAAATGATTATTTTTTTAGTTATAATTTTTTATATTTGTTATTAAAGAAATTTCAAAATTAATTATTATTTTCTTCATTTTGAAAATTTTACTAATTTTATGTTTGAATAGTTGAAAAAATTTCAACAAATGATTTTAAAACAAAATTTCTTTCATAATCAATAATCCTTATTTTTATTATAATTAATTTAATTAGCATAAGCAGATAAATTTTAGAATTTATTACTATTAAATATTTTAATTTCAATATTAATAGAATTTTTGCATTTATTTATAATATGTTAATTTTTATTATAGATTGTTACCTTTTATCCTTCTTCCGTTATAAGTTTAAAAGATCATAATATTTTATCTATTTTTTTTCTTTTAGTCTAACTAGTTTCCTCCAGTTTATTATTATTTCAACATTTTTAATATTTAATTTATTAGATAGATTCTTCATCCTTAAATACATTAAATTTTCCTTAAATATGTAATTTGAATTTTTAAAATTAGAAAAAAAACTATTTTCATTCCTATTTTCAAATTAAAGAATTCAAACATAAATTAAAACCAAAGAAAAATAATGTAAATAAAAAATCCTTAAATAAAATAAAAAAAGTTTGTTATAAATTAAACTCAGCTTTATAAATGAAAAAAATAGTAAGTATTCATATTACTTGATTTAAAAAGAAAACCCTTAGTTATTAAAAAATCAAGTGTTAACATATCTAAATTAAATCTAAGGGTTTTGATAAATAAAGATTTGCAAGGAAAAAAAACGTTCCAAATTGAAGCCAAAAAATAATAATAATATATACTAAATTAAGTGTTTGTGGCTTTGAGGAATCTCAACCTTATTTCCACTGCCAACTAATGATCGCTCCTGGAGCCTTAAATAAAAGTTCAGGTTACACAGTTTTTTCGGAGTTCTGGAACTCGATTGAAAAATTCTCTTTCTGTAAATTCTTTTGTTCATCATCACATAAATTCTTGCTAATTCTCTTATTACTTCTTCGGTGTTTCTCTTCATCTTTTCCTTGTATATCTTGCATCTCTTGTAATTATGGAATCTTGATTAGCTCAGGTAACATCTCTTGAGAATCCTTCTAATATTAGTTGTTTCTATTTGCCTATAGTCTTCTACTTCCATTTTTATTTCTTAGATTAAAGGTTCTATCCTTTTTTGTCCAAGTTACTTTTCTTCGATTTCTTATTTGACTAATCTTTCTTCAGTATTTTAACCTTTTTCTATAATTTTTTGTTTTCTTACTTAATATTTTGACTTCTTCTTACAGAATTCGAACAGATTTGAAAAGAGTTTCAATTAGTATTTATTTTTAATTTTTCTGTTTTTACATTATCGAATTTCATATAGTTACTTGATCTTGGTTTAGGAAGAAAGTCAATATTTATTATTCGTTTTATTCTGTTTATGTTTATTTAAGTTCTTATTTTATTTAAGATTGCCTTTTTTTCAACTATTGGAGGTTATTAAGATTAAGAAGATTATTATTTTATTAAAGAAGACATGATGGATGAAGAATTAGAAGTCTCTGGTTTTTACTCCTTTATCTATAGAGCCTGAAAAAAACAGTTCTTAAGGCCTTATGCAATTTTTTTTAAGTCATAAAATAATACAAAATTTACACAAGGTAAAAATTAGAAAATTTAGAAAAAAAATGACAAAATACAAGCTTTAATGCTCTTTTTGATAATTCTTTTTAAATAAAAGAAAACTTATTTAGAAGAAGGATATAAACTAGAAATTTTAGTAATTGTTATACTTTAAGTATATTAAATCACATAGGCGTTTATCATTGATAAAAAATAGTAATTAAAAACGTAAAAACCATATTTACGAAAAGATAATTACACAAAACTTAAATCTTTCTAATAGTATGCTAAATACAAATAAAAACATTTGATTTTCTTATAAATATCTAAAAATTTTTATAAATTTAATACATTTTGCTCCGAAAGATAAAAAAAGACTCGAATTACTTCTTCAGTTTGTGACACTTGTCTAAATCCCTAGTTCATCACTATGAATGTGGATAATTTAGAGTGAGATATAAATAGACGTTGAACTAAATGTTCATCGCTCCAATTAAGAAGACTTCTATAAAAATTCTTACAGTTAACCTTGCTTATTAAATAAATTGTCTTGAAAAAAAAGGAATTTTTTAACTTTATTTCATAAGTTCACTTAAGCTAAAAATTAACATGAATTCTTACTTATCAAAACATTCTTTATAATCACATTTTACAAATCTCCTATTCTATATATCATTTCTACTCCCAAAATTTCGCATTTATAAATATTGCGAATCTTCATATCCAAAAAAATGCACGCAAACTATTTCTTAAATTATGACCGTTTATAATATTTTCGATCAACCATAATTTATTATATCATTATATATATTTCCTTTTAACTTCATCATTTCTGCAACGTTCTTAAAATCCTTTTGGATCAACGACTTTTTCATCTATATATTTTTTTCAAACTCAAAAATTTATGTGTCTCGCCTTGTCATTGTGAACCCCAATATACTTGTATATCTTTGTTCCTTTTAGAAGTAAATCTATATAAGTTAGATATACGCGTGCGAGGTCTCCTTATATATTTTACATTTCCTTTTAACTTTTTCCTTCATTGCTCAAATGTTCAACTACTAGCGGGGACCTTCAGACTATTTAGGCTTGTCTCTTCCGAACTTGTAAGCCCTTCCCCGTGTTGGCATCTAGTGCGAGATTACTCGCAATGCAGTATACACTGAATCGGATTAACTACTAGGTCTCCTGATCTCAGCCGACATCCCTTTTTTATAATGTAAAGCAAATTTAAATAATTGTAAATTATAAAATCCCTTTTAAAAATTGGAAAATAATTATCTTTTTAATTAAAAAATATTTTTAGTAAATAAGTAAAAATTTTATTTAAAAGCATCATAAAACTTTTGTATGTAGAACCAAAGAAACATATAGATAACTATGCAACTTAAAATTAAACTAAAGAAAACAAAGATTTAATAAATATTTTAAAATTTAAGTATAGATTTAATCTAATTTATAAAATAAATATTTTTATTATCTTATGATAATAAATAAGATGTGGCTTAATAATCTTATATTTTAAAATTCTCATATACTAAGATAAAAATAAAGCATATGACAAGATTTTATGTTTAGAATGATGTTTGTTGTTAAAAATTTTTACTGGCTATGCTACGATTAAATCATTAAATCATTAAAATAACTGTTCGTCTTCCGGTTTAATTGAAGGTTTAAATGTATAAAATCTCCTTTCCTGCATGTTCGTTCCTTGTGCTCTTTTTCCTGGACTTCTCTCTTTTTAATAGTCTGAGTTAAGAAATTGTTTTTTCCGATTTTCCCATTTCCCAATGGGAGGCTATGCTACGATTAAAATAAATTTTAGACTTATTTTTAGAATTGTTAATTATAAAAACTCTATAAATGTATTTGAAAATTTAGAATAACTTATAGGAATAAAAAGATTATTTAAGGTAATGTAAAACATAAACTTGATTGATAGTTATAAAAAAATTGTATGCGAAGTATAAAAATATAATTAATATAATAATTTTGAAAATAGAATTTTCATTATTGATGAATAATGAATAATGAGGAATTATTTGACTTTATAAATAATAAAAAAATCCCTTTAAAGCTGTTATTTTTTTATTTACTTTTTCCATTTTTACTTTAAAACATAATTTATCTTAAATCAAAATCTCCAATTATTTCACTTCTTTTGAACTTTAATTTTTATAGAGCAAAATTATTTAAGGCTATTTTTTAATTATGGTAAAAAACAGTTAATTTTTAATCTTTGGATTTCTTTTTATTTCTGTAAGTAATATCCTAGCTTGTCTAGCTTAGTCATTCATTTCTATATTCTAAACAATAATTGATTATTATTTGTAATCTTTTATTTAATTTAGATTTTATATTAATTCTTATAGAAAGTAATGCTAAATAATTAGTTTTGCATTTAAATCCTAAAAACTATTAAAAATAGATGAATAATTAATATTATTATATATAAGATTAAATTTAAGCTATTGGTTAAGCATTCTTTATCTTTAAGGTCATAATAATAAATTTAAAATCACAACATTTTTACTATTGCTAATGGTAATTCCAATAGTAGCTGGAGACAAAGAATTTTCATATATGAATAAAAGGAGAATTTGATGTTTCAAAAAAGGAAAAAATTATTGTGATATATTTTTAAAATTAATAGAAATCACTCTTTTATTCAAATAAAAATCAGTACTAAGAAAAATTTAGAGGTATTTAGATTATTAACTTTTTATAATTTAGTACATTTCAAATCAATAATAGATATCTAATAGTAAAAAGCTTTTTAATTTACGAATGGAAAATTATACAAAAATCATATAATACATAAAAAATAAAAATTGCTGAATAATTAAAAAATCTATTTTATTAACAAAAAATAAATATGATTTAAAGATAAATTAAAATTATAGTTAGATATAATAAGCATTATTTTTTATAAAGCTTAATCAATTTATAATATAGAAATTTATTTATCATACACAAAAACTCTTATCAAAATTTAAAACTATAATAAATAAGTAAATTAAATAATTTAAATAAAAATTTAGTTAATCATTCTATAATCTTGTTATCTTTTTACTTTTTTGATTTATGTATTAATCATTATTTTTTCGCTTTTATAAAAGTAACTAAAATTTAAGGCATCTAATAAAATGTAATTTATTTTATAAAAATTAATTATTGATAATTAGTTAAATTAACCAAAAATAAATTATGTATTTAATTTAAAATTGTATATAGATAATATGAATTTACTTATATTTTCCTATTTTAATATTTATTTCTTATTATTTTGCTCTATTTCTTAAACTTTATAGAATCTTATTTAATTTAATCTAAAAATGTTATTCCTCTTTTGGTTTTTTATAAGCAGTACTATTACTATTATTACATAGGAAATCATCTTATTTTTATATATTTATAGTTAAATTTCGTTGAAATAAATATTGCAATTTTTTAATATTTAATTAGAAAATATATATAAAAGAAATACTATATAATTTAAAATATCTATCTATTCCTTTCTAATTCCTTATATATATTTTCTTTATTACTTTAAGTAATTGAAAGATTGTAATGACTAACATAATATATTTAGCTAAAATGGAAATAATTATAAATTAAATAATTTCTTAACCCCTTTATATACATTTTTTCTAGGATATTACTTTATCATACTTAATTATCTAAAAATAACGAAGCATTTATTATTTTTTAGTTAACATTTTATCCAAAAAGCTTTTAAAAAATTAAATAATTGATAGAAATTTTTTCTGAGAAATGCTATACTTTATTTAATGAATTGCCATTTATTAGGTATTTATTTCTTCATAAATACTATATTTATTGTAAAAAGAATATGGTTGATGGCTACTGTCAATATGACTTTTAAGCTAGCTGTCGTGGATAAAAGTGGATGGAATTAAGAGGATATTTTTAACTTATTTGATTCTTGCTAATATAAACTCAATTGATAGTGTGTCCTTCCTTAGTTACGGAATAAAATTTTTTTGTCTCCTCATGTCGCACAATAAAGTAGAAGATAAAGAAGATATAATGACATTGAATTTTTAAATTTTCTATAGCAACTATCTAATTTTAGAAAATTTATCATATTAAAAAAAAATAAAAAATAATTATTATTCCAGACTTTTCCTTTCGAAAAAATGAAGTATATCAAATATGAAATCAATAATGACTTGAGTCAGATTAAAAAATACAAGGAAAAAATCTTAAATTAAGAGAACATTAAAAATTATGTTAAATTTATTTCGTAAAAAATAATTAATTGTGATGCTCGTTAATAAATTAATTTATTTGACATTTTTTTAAGAAAAGCTTTTAATTAATATTTTCTATAAAAACTTCAATAAATTTATGATTAAAGTTTAAATATTTTATAGACAAAATTCTTAATAAATATTTTTATTACTATTTAAAATTATAAATTATCTTTAACTATCCTTTTTGAATTTTCATTCAAATTTCAAATAAAAATTGGTCACTGTTAATTACTTTTTGAGTATAAGATTTTGAAGTTTAATATCTTAAATCTTATTTAGTTAGTGAAGTAATGAATTTTTACTTTTAGATATTTTTCTTCTATTTAAATTTTTAGGATTTTTATATAAATATATCTTTCTATTTAGCTAATATTTGTTTAATTGCTTAAATTTTTAATAATTTTTCTAAAAAAATAAGCAAATAAACTTTAGTAAATATATTATTTATTCAAACTTATATGGATATTTTTTATTTTTATATTTACTTTTTGTCTACGATTTCTGAAAATTATTATAAATTAAAATATGAAAAAGTAATAAAATATATTCCTATAATCTATACAAATTATCTAATTTCCTTTCCTTTCTAATTATTGTATAGATATTTTAATTAAAATTAAATTAAAGCTTTCTTAACTTCATTTAGCATTTATCATTTTATGAGAATACTTAAATTAGGAAAATGTTTGAATAAATCATTGAATACTACTTTTCTGATCAGCATCTAATAGCAATATTCTTTTTTATATGGTTGTTTTAATATACTAGGAGTAAAACTAAAATAAAAGTAGAAATTGATTAATTAGACTCGATTATTATCCTTTCCAATCATGGATTTATTTTAACTAATTTTAATTAAATATTGATATTAATTTTCCTTATTTATAGGTTAGTAACCTTCTTAAGCTGCTTTTTGATTTCCATAATCATGAGTTTTTATTAATATGTGACAAAACAAGAAAAGGTGTATTAATTTTAATATATTATAATAAATAAAATCCATATTTAAGCATTTATTATTGTGGGAATTAAAAAATTAAGTTAGTTGCTTTTTTATTGTGAATTAGAATTATGAAAATGAAAATGAAATTTTAATTGAAATAAGGTTATATCAATTGAATAAATGGTGTTTCTTTTTATATTTTAGAATGAAATAATTGTAATTAATTAAAAATTTAGTTACAATAGTATATTATTATCTTATAAAACTTTACTGCCGAAAGAAATTGAATTCATTATTTCTTTCTATAAAAATTTGCTTAAGATCACTATTAACTTCTGCAAATCACCAAAGCCTTAATTTCAGAATAAAAGAAATAATATTTTTTTATTTAGGGTCTAGTTTTAGGATTGGTTGATAAAATTTTCAACGATCTCTTATTGAATAATCCACAAATTACAAAATCTTTATTCTTTCAAAATGTGGTGAAGTAGCGAAACTTCATTTTTTTAATATTTATTTCTAAAGTTTGTTTATGGAGGAGATTACATCTACTATCTAATTTAGTGAAAGAACCTTTATAGTAAAAACAGAAGTTATTTTGATAGTAGTTTCTTTAATTTCTAAAATTAAACTAGAAACTTATATTTAAATAATTATCTTTTAATTTCGTTTTTTGATTCTAACTTTAGTATCCCTCTTTATTTCTAAAAAGAAACCTAAGATACTAGATAAAACTTACTTTTTTATCAATTGACACTGAAAATGTTCTTTACTATACTGATAATATCAATTGGGCAAGTTAAGTTACTAGTTAAAAAAGATATTATATCTTGTGAATGAAATCATTGGAATAAAAAACCTATTAGTAAGATAAACATTTCAAATTAATAAATTTATCAAATGAGTATTTATCTTTATTAGCTAAAATAGCAAATAGATATATAAATTAAATATAAATTAATTTAGTTATTTATAACTATATCATTTTTAACGTAAATACTTAGTATGTAAATAGAAGATTGATATTTTATTGCTCGAACAAATCTAGATATTTTAGTAGTAAAAAATTCGAAAATACTAATATTTTAAGATTAATAAGCTATTTGTTAATGTTTTTGTTTTATGCTTCTACGATATTATTATATTTTTATTCCTAGCTTGGACTCTTATTTATATTTAAGACTTAATAATAATAAAATTTAAAACTTATGTATAACTAATAAAACCTTTAAGCTAAGACCATATAACACTAATTAATCATCTTAAAGTAATTGGAGGAAATGTTGATTGTATACTGATTTAAATATTTTTTACTTATTTAGTTTTTGAAATTAGTTGAAGAAGTTAGCACTAAATACGTTTGAAGCATTTACTATTTTCTCGACTTCTAATCTTGCTATTTTAAGCTACCAAAATACTTAGATAAAATATAAAAGAAAGCACTCTCGATTTAAAATTGTATAGTAAATACAACTTAAGCTCAACTTATATTTGTTAATATTGATAGCTAGCTATCTGCAAAATTGCTTTAAAAATAGATCTGCTAGCATAATAAAAGAAGGTTTTGAAATTTTAAAAGAACTATCGTAGTAACTTAGATCCATTTAACGGATGTAAAAGGTTCCTTAGTTAATCAATATATATAATTTGATGGTAATGAATATTCTAATTTAACACTAGTTGTTCATCTTTATATTTCTGCTAAGCCTATATTGTTTATTGATTAAATTTAAATTTACAATCACAGATTAAAATTCTTCAGTAATGATTAAAGATATAATTGGTTCTAGTTGACTAGTGTAATTCTTTCCTTATACATAAAAATGATCTAAACAATTATAAAATGGATGTTCCTGTCTAGAAGGAATAGAGTCTCATAAATATTTAGTAAATAGCATTTACATTGAGAAAATATGTAAGAATTGAGTGGACTATGGAAGAAGATTAACTTCTAAGTTAAATAGTGACCAAAAGCAAAAGAAAAGTAATGTGGTCTAAAGTAGCAAGATAATTAAATTTAGAAATTCATTTAAAGGAGCTACGGATGGGAAAACAGTGCAAGAAGCGTTGGCTATAAGTTTTGCTACCTTTATAAAAATCGGAGTGAAACGAAGATATGGAATCTTTTCTATTAAAAATTCATAAATAGTTTGGAGCACAAGACAAGCGCTTTTTCTAAGAATATCAAAAAAAATTAAGTGATTTTAACAAGCATCAAATATAAATAAAATTGAATTCTCTCTTGAAAAACATAAAAAATGTAGAAAAGTATTAAGAAAGTCAAATTTAGACAAAAGAAAAACGTAAGAGTTATAGCAATAAAGAATTAAAAGCTTCTAAAAAAGCAAGAATTAGTGATATCTGTCTTAAGACTTTATGTCGTTCTTTAGTTGAATGTCTTTGAGATTGCTTTAACTTTTTTTAATAACAATGCTATTTTTCGTGAATATAATAGTGATTATATGTTTAATCTAACAATTAATACTTAAAGAGAAAATTATATATTCGAATTTCTGCATATAATTTCAATTACTTACAAAACTATTGAGGATAAAAAGAAAAATAAAATAAAGCAGACATGTATTTTTTTAACTATAATAATGACAAGATTTTAATTAAAAACATTTATAGATTCATCTATCATAAAAAATGATTAAGGTAGTTTAATAAAGAATGTTTATTTTTAATTAAAAAAATACACATTAAAATAACTAAAGCATATCTTTTGACTTTAAGTGTTGCTATATATTTAATTTTTTGGATATTATAAGTAAAGATTCTAGTTTTTCATAATTTGGTTAAAAAATATTATTTTAGTTTAAAATTAATTTTTTGGAATATTTACTCTTTTATAGTCATTTATTAAATAAAGGTTTGATTTAAAAATATAATGAAAAAATCTAAAAAACAAATTAAAGATAATTTTGTTTTTCCTATCTAAAGCTGTTTTTTCTTTATTAAAGAAGACTAACTATTTCGTTAAAGTAATTCCAAAAATAACTAAAGCATATCTTTTGACTTTAAGTGTTGCTATATATTTAATTTTTTGGATATTATAAGTAAAGATTCTAGTTTTTCATAATTTGGTTAAAAAAAATTAAACTTATGAACTATGTAATAAATAAACATTTCTATTAAATTAAAAAGCTTTTATATTTGTCTTAAAGATACAAAAAGGTTTTTTTATTATTTGTATCTTTCCATTTCTTTTTCAATCCTTGGTCATTTTTTCAATTTTTATCTGTAATTATTCTATTTCATTTAATTTAGCAAAGGCTGATTTTAATGCTTAATTTATAAAGTATTAGTCTGCTGAAAGGTTTGTAGGATTCTCTAATCAAACTTTTTGGTTCATCTGACTCAAACATTTTCTCATTTAATTTTTTTAATTTTTACATTTTTATTTCCTTTCCTCTATTCATTTCAAAATCTCTAAAAATAGCTTTCCTTTGATTTTTTAATTTTGCTTCTTAAATTTAAACTTTAAATGAAAACTGCTATTAATAGAAACTTCTCTAATGAGAAAATTTCCTTATTGATAGCTCTAATAACTCTTTCTTTTTATTTTTTTCTATGATAGCATTTTAAGCAATAACCTGAATATTTTCTAAGTCATCATACTATAATTTTTATTCTTCTATTCGATATAATTCATCTAAATAGATAATTTGGTAATATATCAAAGAAAGAAATTGAAAAATTATCTAATTAAATTTAATTTCCACAGCTTTATTAAAGAAAAATAAAAATTATAATAACTAAAATTTATTCTTATGCAATCACCTTCTTATTGTGATTTTAAATCATTTTGGAGATTAAAAAATAAAGTCATTTAACTAAAATTATTTTATTATTTTTCTTTTTTTCTTTTTTTTCGTTTCCTTTTTTTTTTTTTTTTTTTAAATATAGTCAATTTTAATTAGATCCGAACTTGAAAATTCATAAAGTTTTGTTATTTAATTTTTTTTTTTTTATCCTTTAAAAAAGTTTAAAAGCATAATATAGTGAATATAAGTTATTAAGAATTATATAGCCTATCTTTAAACTTTGCTTTTCTTTCGTCAATTTTATTTAATATCTTTTAAACAAAAAATTGCGTCTAAAATATAAATAAAAGCATTCACTTTGCGAATAAATTTTCAAAGCAATAATTTCAAAAATTTTAGACTGAAAGAGAGTTTACTATTGTTGAAATAAAATCAATCTAGATTAAAGCGATATTATACTAATTATTGTATTTAAATTTTAGTATATTTGATATTTGAGTCAAATAAGAATAATACAGTGCTATTGAGAGTATATCTGAAATGGGAAGTTTAAAAATTAGAAGCAAAATAATTATTTATGAAAAGTCTGATTATCAAAAGCTAGATGCTATTCTCTAGTTTCCAAATCATATTAAATGATGTTTAGAAATGCTAAAACTAACTTTCTTATGCTTAGTTTTTTTTTTCGATATAATAACATTCTCAAATCAATTTTTTATTTAAATAAATAGAAAGCAGATCGGTATTATTTCACTGAAGAAATGAAAATTATTATTAATTTTTTATATAAGAAGCAAAGCAATAAAATTGGTTCATATAAAAGCACTGAATTGAAAATTAATAGAGTTGTATCATAATTTAAATAAAATCTTCGTAGATAAGTTATATTCACAATTAATGATTTCATTTGATTAACATATCCATTATAACTACTAAGATTCCTTTCGAAATTATTTTTTCATGCTTTTAAAATAAAAAAACCTACTTTAAATATTTTCTATGATTATATAGTAAATATTTTCTTAAATAATAAAGCAAGAAAAGATCATAATTAACTAAAGATATAAAAATAAATAACTATAAATGCTAGTGAACCTATTAACATTTCTGAGATTTAGTAAAAATAATTTATTTATTTTTGTCTTAATTATTTGAATTTGTGCTAATTTTAATTATTATATATCTTTCTATCTTTACTTGTTTAAGTTAAAATTTAAATAAAAAATCTTAAGTTTTATAGTTTATTATTTGAAGTTTTAATATAATAATAATTAGCGAACTTGACTTTACCTTTATCTTTTGAATTAAGAAATAAAAATTTAATTTTAAATTTAAGCATTCACTTCAAACTTTTTTGAGTCTTCTCTGTTATAAGTTTGATGACTTTAAGGTTGTTTTTCTTGGCTTTTTTCTATAATTATATCCCAATCCTTTTTTATTGAATTTATATGTCATTTTCATCGATAGGAAATTTCTTATGTTGGAGTTATATAAATTGGATCTTTGAGTTTTTAGAATTTTTCTCGCTTAGAGTTTCTATATTTTTAATATCCTTTACATTCTAATCTATTTATAAGATTCTTCAATTAATTAACTGCTTGGACGGGTTAAGATCTAATTTCTATAGTTAAGTTGAGTTTTCCGATTACAAATTTTCCATCGAAATTATTAAATAATTAGTAAATTTATAAAATTCCCTGATAACCTTTTCAATTCTTATTTCTCCATCTAAAAGAGTTAAAAATTATTGGCTACATCCTGCTAAGAGTTATTAGGTTTTTTTGGATAGGTCTACTATAGACTCTTTTTATATTATTAATATTCTTAAAATTTGCATATGAATAATTGTAAAATTAAATTAAGATTGAGGGTAAATTCAAATAATTAAAAAATCATATTTAGAAAATATTTAAAAAAAAGTTGGTTAGTTATAAATTTTTTCTTTATAAATATTTTATTAGAATTAGATTTAATTTTCTTTTATTATAAAATTTTCTTTCAAATGAAAATTTATTACCCATTAATATGACTACCAATTTCATAATGAACGCTCACTAACAATTTTAAATTTACTCTTAGTTGTAATTTCCATTTTCTTTTTTATTTAATATTATTTTTTTCTTTCTAGACTTTTCTATATAATCTGCATTAAGTTCGATATTAATATTATATTTTTAAATTATGCTTAAAACCTTAATAAAAACTCTAAAATTGTTTTTCAAATATACATTTTTTTATTAGCTGCTTATAAACGATTTTTGCTATTTAGATTTTATCTTTTACATTTAATAAATTTATAAATTTATTTCAAAGCAAAAGCTAAACTTCCCAACTGATTTATTTTATCACTTAAAAACTTTTTTAATTTGTCTGTTTAAATTAATATAACTTATAAATAATCTTTTTGATATAACCATATTTATATTATAATATTTAATATTCTTAATATATTTAAAAAATTATTATCATTTTATCATATTTTTACCTTTTCTTTAATTATGGGATGGCTTGTAATAAAAGCTTCAAATAATAGTAAGCAAACATCATAGAGTAGCTTATGTTTTGTAGCTTTATTTTACAACATTTTCTTATTACTAAACCTTTTTATTTTTCATTTTTAATTCTGAAAATTAAAGTTTTTCCTTTCATTTACTTTTAATTTATAATTAAATTCTCACAAACTAATAACAAATATTTTTTAAATTAAATAGGTTTATAACCACATAAATAAATAATTTTTATCATATTTCTCTTTCTGCACAATAATTAAATTATATCAGCTAGAATCTAGTTTTTCTTTAGTTTGATACCATCTTATACATTTTTTAAATATTATAATTAATATTTATCATAGAAACAATAAAATATTTAATAGATATTTATTTACTAACAAAACACTAAAAAGTTTAAATTTTATTAAATTTTATTAATTTTAGATGTAATCAAATAATCCTACATTTAAAATCAATAACTAATGATTTGATAAATTTCTTCTTTTATTTGTAATCAATTTTGCATCTTTAAGAAAAAGGCAGGATTTATTAATGTATAAAGGAAAGCTCTTTCAATAACCTCCAATAAAAGTGGTTTTTAAGAAGAATTAATAATAGATTTCAAACTTAATTTTTAAATGTAAGTTAAGATTATAAAGTCTAATTTTTTAAAGTTTACTCCATTCAGAAATTTTCACATCATACACATTTATTTCTTCTCTTTTAGACTATATATGCCATATGTAAATTTTTCCACTTTAATATAAAGGGTTAAACCAATTAAACGTACTATTATATCTTTATTTATCCCCATTTACTCAGAAATCTTTGTAATCAAATAAATACGTTTACTCTAACTTATTTTTATTATCAAACACAAATATATTATCTGTTTCATCTGCTCGCACTGCTGACGTTCCAAACGAGTTGTTAGGTAATCCTTTATAAAAATTTATTCAGATGTTTGCTGTTGTATCATAAAATATTACCTTATTTCTTTAATCTAAACTTTCCAAATTATTCAAACCTCCAAAAGTATAAATTAAATCATGTGAGTATTCAATTCCAAAAAAGTTTATTTCGTAAAGAGATTCAGATATTTCGACTGATTTGTTGCTTTATATATCAAACTTTTCACATTTGCTTGTATACTCTTCTTGTTTGTTTTTCCCAGAAATAATGTAAACGCTTTTATTGTTATCATAAACTAACTGAGTTGACATTTTTGGATGAATCAAGCTAAATATCTAAGAGTTTTAACCAATTATCTTATATATATTTGTTTGATCTATTTTATTTTCTTAGTTTCCGCAGGCTATCATTTAATTGTTGTTTATTTAAACTGAGTAAGTGAAACTTTAACTTGAAGGATCAAAGTTAGGAAGTTCGATAGAGTTAATTTTTTAGATATTTAAATCGTAAACAAGTATTTTATTATATTTTAACGAGTTAATTTGGTAAAGTTAAAACTGAGGTTTTTTAAACGAGTTTTTAGCTTTGATAACATCTTGGGTGTAAAAGTTATCAATAGGCTACCTGAAGTATTAAATTAGGCTTTAAAGATGATTTTTTAATTCTTATATTTTTAAATCTTTTTATAGATTTTATTCTAGAGAAATGTTAAATTACTACAGGATTTTTTCTGATTCTAGTTTTTCATTTAAATTTTTGTTAATATTTTCATTAAGTGCTTTAATTTATTACTCTAAGTCATTATTTTCGTTTTATAATCGATTGATTTAAGTTTCTTAGGATTGGATTTATATTGAAAGTTGATTTTCTTTTTATGAAAGTATTTCTAGTTATTTTTGGGCAGAAAGAAGTTATTCTTAAAGCAGTTCTTTTTATTGTAAATCTTATTGATTCTGTTTTTAAAGAGATTTATATTATGTAATTAATTCCGCTTCATAGATTCCTTAATCCTCAGTACTTTCAGTTCTGTATGCATTTTCTTATGTTTAAGAGGCTTATTCCATATTACTCTATATTTAACTTTGACTATATTTTTTTTTTTATTAATCTTAAAGTTTGAGGACCTCATTCTGTTTCTTCATTTTTTGTTAATTTTATATTATTTATTCAATAACCCTTTTTGAATGACTAAATTCAGAACTGTCTAGCAGAGAATTCCAGAATTTTTGAATAAATTCTACTTAATTGAATTTTTTTAATATTTCCTCTTAATTTAATGAAAAGTATTGCTATTAGCATTCTATTCTTTTATTTATTTCTTGCATCTGAATTTCTAAATCCTATTCTTTAATCTATCTCTCGTTTTGCATAACTTAAATATCAAGAATTATTTTTTTCAGTTCATTCCAGCAAATATTAATTTGATCATAAAACTCTTCAAATTATTTACATATTTCAAATAATTATTTGGAAGCTTGTTTCTTAATTGAATATAGCAGACCTTGCATTTAGTTATCCATTTCTATCTTCTTTTTCTTAAATAAAATAGTAAATTATTAGAGGAAAACCTGAATTTTCTACTCATTTTAACTGACTGTCGCTAGTGCACTAGACGTTTCTTTGTTTAGTATGCTTTCTGCTTTGCTATTCAAATATGATTTCATTAAACAAGAGTTATGTTCATTTTTAATACAAGCTTTGCATATACTTTAGTTATGAGTAATGCAGAAGTATTCTAAGAATTTTCCATGGATTTAGCATTCTTGTGTTGTATTCAATTCTTTTTCTTTTTTTATCAAATCTATGCGTTTTTATAAATTTTCTATTTTTTTCGAACTTTTGTTACCACATCTTGCGCAGGAATAAAATTAGCTTTTAAAAGTATCCTAAATTAGACATTTATAGCACTAAATATGCTTGCAATCCAATTCTAGAGGTGCTTATAATTAAGTAAACTATTCTTAGCATTTCTAGCAAATATTTTATTTCGACTGCATTATTGATGTGATATAACTCTAATTGAAATTTTTTATAAGTTTAAGAAATTGGCTTTAATAAAAAGAGAATTAAACCAAATTAGCAAAACGAAGCTCTTAAAATAATAGTGAGCTTGTTGTTCTTAAGTTAGCAAAGTTTAAGTATAGAGACTTATATAAGAAAAAAATAAATGGATATCAAAAACTTAGGAAATTGGAAATTCTTTTCCTTTTTACCTTATATTTAAAAAATGAATCCTTAATTAAGATAAATTCAGCACTATTAAAATCGCAATAATTTAAATTCTTCTCGAATTCCAAGATAAAATCTCAAAAGTACTTAAATTTCAAAATTTACCGCGTATAACCTAGTAAATTTTATTTTTAAAAGCTTATAAATTAAGATTGATTACTCTATAATTTATTTTATCGAATAAATGATCATATTATATATCTAATGCAAATTAAAGGGCTTTACTATTTTTAGCTTTATACTCATGTGAAAAAGTTGAAGATAATTAATCTGCCTAATTTGACTTTGATTCGATTTTATTAATTCTAGGATTTAAATAAATTTTTTATTTAAAAGCTTTAATTTAAGCTAAGTAATTTAGTTATAATAATAAAAGATACTGTTGGCTCATTCTTTTTTAGAAATAATTATATTTAAACTTCAAGTATAAAAAGAAGAATCTCTTAGTAATAGTTTTAACTATTTAATTATGCTTCAAAAGTATAAATCTTTTAAGCTGTGTATTAATATAAGAAATCTTTTACTTGGTGATATTAGATTAATCCCCTTATAAATAAAAAAGAGTTTAAGCATAATAAAGCTTTACTCTTCTGAAGATTTATTCCGATTTAAGAAAAAAATGATTTGAGTAATGTTGATCTAATATTTAAATTCATAAGGACTAACTTCTCTTAAGGTTCTAGTTATTTGAGTTCACTAATAGTTAAACACTAAAAATTTATCTTTTCTTTACATTTTTTTTCTCTTATAAATTCTTAGCCTTATAAATCATTAAACTGTGATATAGAATTTCTATAATTAGCTTCATGCTTAAAATAAATTTATTTAAATATCACATAAAAAAATTAAAGTGTTGCTATTAAGAAAATAAATGAACTAGGAGCTTTATTTTATTGTAAGCAATTAATATTAGTTAATTGTAGGATTTAACTAGATTGTATAATTAAAATTTATTAGGTTTGACTTTTATTTTTAATTTATATATCATAAACCAAGTTAGATTCAATTAGGAAACAATAATTATATGAGAAAGTTTATTTTGTACAAAATTAAAAGCAAAACTAGTGTAAAATTTTAGGTAATAAACAATCTAATTTTTGACTGATAAATTAGTTTTCTTAATATATAATGCTATTAGGATTAAATCAGTTTGAAAATTACTTAAACTAGGCTAATTCTTGTTAATCTTAAAATTTTAAATCAGAAATAAATTTACATTTCAGTAAAGCTTTTTAAAGTGGTTTGATCTAATAATGAGGTCATTTATAGTTTCAATTTTGTCTTTTTTTATTTTAAATAAAAAGTGTTGAAAAAGAAAGTGATGAATAGTAGTAATTTATAATTAATAAACAATTATAAAATGAGATATATCCCAATTTAATTATATCTAAAATGCTCTTAATTTAAATTGATATCATTTAATCTAAATAAATCAATTAAAGTTTATTTAGTTAAAACCTAAATTTTAATTACTTTTTGATTTTAAATCTAGAAGCAAAATTCAAATCCTTTATTTAAAGAAAAAGTAAACTTTTTTAAATCGGAGATTATATGACTTAAGATGATTGAAGTAAAATGAACTTAAAGAATACTTTTTATTGCATCTCCTAAAGGGATGAAATCAGAAAGTAAAAGTTTTAAAAGCAAATAGCTAACTAAAATCAATTTCTTAATATATTTCTTAAACTAATAGCATGGTTGTAAAATTACTGTTGAAGGAATTTAGAAGAATAAACAATAAATTATGTTTAAAATTTAATTTAATTAATTTAATTTTTAGATACTTTGAATGAACAATTTCTAGATGTTTGACTTAAGAAAAAATAGATCTATCGAAGGTTTTTATTTCGAATAAAAAAATGGTATTTATCTCTTTTTTATCACATTTCCTTGTTAGTTAGAACATTATCGATCTCTTCTAAAGAAATAGAAAGTCAAAAATGCTTGTAATTAAATGGTTTTCTTTAACCTCTCTTAAATAATTAAAGGTAAGTTCTAAAGCATTTTTTAAAGGATCTTAATAAATGATTTAATCTAAGAATTAATAGGTTTTAATAATAAATTAAAATGAAGCTTAATCTTTAATCCATTTTTAATTGACAATTCCTTTATCTATTCTTATGATCGACTTTAGAAATACCAAATTTTTCAAATTACATCTTTATCATTTTTAAATTGATATATACTTTAGTATTATGAATTAATAATTTTTTGATATTTTATATAAAATAATCCAACAATTAGGTATGCGAGAAATTAATAACCTAATTAAAAAGGTATTCAAAACTTCCTTTTTGGTTTGAAGAATGTTGCTAAAACAAAAATAAAAGAAAACCTTTTTTTGCTTAATCTTTTTTTATTCGATAGACAAAAAAGAAACGAATCTATGCTTTATATTTCTAAAATTAAAATTACCTCTTTTGTTTAATAAATTCAAGGTTTAATAATTAGACCATCTTCTTTTATAAAAATTTTCTATTTATTCTTGCTACCTTTTTTCTTCTTGTCTATTAAAGTGTAAAACTAAAAGTATGACAAATTTAATTTTAATTTTGCTTATCTCTAAAATTTAATATCTTAATCTTAATTAAAGAAAACATTAAGTAAATTTCTTTTTATTGTAATCAATTTTCGTTTATTAAAGCAAATAGATTTCCATTAAGTTACTAAGAATTTATGTTTCTGCTTTTTTTTGTTAAATTTGAAAAATTAGCTTTGTAAAATAAAAATATTTATTATTTTTCTTCATAGTAGAATTTATTTATTTCACCTATTAAAAAGATATAACAATTATAATTAAATTTGAATAAAATAAAGGACTAACTTAATTTATTAATAAACAAGCTAATTTAACTCTTTTTAGTTTGGATCCATTTATTTCTCTCATTTCCATTGTAATAAGTTTTTAGTTTGATTTTCTCTTAATTTATGAATAATATATTTTCAAATTTTTTTTGTTATTGATGAGCATAACTTTATCAAAAGTCCGTTAATATATAGCACAATGTCTATTCAAGTTAAATTGTAACTATAAAAAGAAAATAATCCTTAAATGAAAAAAATTAACTTTTGGCTTTATTTCTTAAGGTTTTAAATCATTTAATTTTTTTAATTATATTTGTAGTAAAAATAAAAAATCATGCTTAACTTGGATTTTTATTCAAAGTAGATAAAAGCTAAAAACAATTAATTTTAAAAAGATTGACTGAGATAAAAAAGTTAACTGAAGCTAAAGTTTTAAACATTAATGAAGTTTTAACTTGCTTCACTATAATTAAAACAATAGAATAAAAAGTTTACTTTCTCCAATTTATTTTATAATTGGTTAGATACTTCTTTAATGTATTATTACATACGATCAACTAGCTATTTTTATATATTATATTCAACTAGTTTACATTCTTTATCTTTATGATAAATGTACTTTAATTCAAACTTTTTTCGATCATTTTTAAGAAAAAGAAAAAAGCGTAAGATAATTTCTAGAAATAATATTAAAAAAAGTAAAGTTTTATAACTATAGAAGCTATCAAACTGAATTATTTCTATTTTTATTTAAATAAAACTT
Organism: Loxodes magnus; assembly: GCA_946699065.1. Taxonomy (NCBI): domain Eukaryota; phylum Ciliophora; class Karyorelictea; order Loxodida; family Loxodidae; genus Loxodes; species Loxodes magnus. Next base: position 256,462 of record CAMPDV010000424.1, read on the forward strand.
GACACATTTAGCAAAGAAAAGCAAGTGATTTTCTTTATTTAATAGAAGTTTATAAATAATTAGTTTTCAGTAAAAATTTTATTTTCCTAGTTTTTTCTATTTAATTTAAGTGCTGAATTTTGTGTAAAAAATAGAAAATATGTTTGAAATAATTTATAAGCTTTTCCTTCAAATTTATTATTCATAAGTAAATTCTGAAGAATTACAATGTAATTTGGGAAAAATAGATAATTCTATTGATTAATTGATTTGAGACGAAAGGCTTTAAATTTTTGCAAGTTTCAAGCTATTTTAAAAGTTAATATTTTTAACTAATTTACAATGAAAATATTTTACCTCATAAAATTTTTATATCCATAAATATATAAAAAGCTTTAAAACATAAAAATATAAAAAATTATAAAAAGTTATGATAACTGAAGATAAGCAAAAAGAAGATAATGGTAATTAGTAACAGGTAGAGTTTTAGAATTTTATGTCTTAAAATAATGAAATGGAAATGAGTCAAAAAAAATTTTGAAGAGATATAAGAAAAATTTGAGATCTGCTATAAAACCATAAAAATGGTTTAAGAAGAAATTAACTCACTTAATTGTTAGTTGCCTTAGAAGTACTAAAAAATGTGGGAGAAAGAGTTTAGTAAATTTCCAGAGTATTCTTAAAACTACAAAGATTAAGTTAATTTACATAGTAATTTATAGGAGAAGATTGAAAATAAGATTGAATCTTAATTCAATGATTTAAAAGAAAGTTGTGATACATAAAGTTAAAAAATAAACTAAAAAGCAGAAGAAAATCCTGCCTAGAAATCCAATGATTTTCAAATATTTTTAGAAAAGTGGTATTAGAATCACTAATATAATAAAAAGGAAAATATTCCTTAGGAATTTAAAAAAACTTTCAAAATTTTCGGGGAAATATTTGAAACTATTTCATCCTTTGAAAACATTAAGCAGGAAAATTCTTAACTACTAAATCTTCTAGTTTGAGAAAAATAAAATTTATAATAATAAGAATTAAATAATAAAGACTTGAATCATTAAATTAAGGTTATTTAAGAAAGGAATAAGAAATTAAAGCAGGGGAAAAAGAAATAAGATAGTAAAATTTTTAACTAATAAAAAAAGTTAGCTAAAATTCAACAAAAATGAAAAAAATAAATAGTAATATACAAGGATAAAATTAAAGATTTAGAAGCAAACATGTCAAATCTAAATAACTAAGAAAGTACAATTAGTAGGGAATAACAATAAGTTTAAATCCTTGAATAAAATAATTTCTTGTTGAAGGAAAAGATATCTAAATATTAATTCGAAAACTTAACTAAAAAATGAAAGAAATTTTTTGATTCTATTTGAAAGAAATACAAATTAAATTAAAAAATAAACTGAAACTAAGAAGCATTGATCTAAAAAAAAGATAATGAATAAGACATTTTAACATAAGAAAATGCATACAGAACTGAAAGTACTGAGGATTAAGGAATCTATGAAGCGGAATTAATTACATAATATAAATCTCTTTAAAAACAGAATCAATTAATTTTACAATAAAAAGAACTGCTTTAAGAATAACTTCTTTCTGCCAAAAAATAACTAGAAATACTTTCATAAAAAGAAAATCAACTTTCAATATAAATCCAATCCTAAGAAACTTAAATCAATCTATTATAAAACGAAAATAATGACTTGAAGTAATAAATTAAAGCACTTAATGAAAATATTAACAAAAATTTAAATGAAAAACTAGAATCAGAAAAAATCCTGTAGTAATTTAACATTTCTCTAGAATAAAATCTATAAAAAGATTTAAAAATATAAGAATTAAAAAATCATCTTTAAAGCCTAATTTAATACTTCAGGTAGCCTATTGATAACTTTTACACCCAAGATGTTATCAAAGCTAAAAACTCGTTTAAAAAACCTCAGTTTTAACTTTACCAAATTAACTCGTTAAAATATAATAAAATACTTGTTTACGATTTAAATATCTAAAAAATTAACTCTATCGGACTTCCTAACTTTGATCCTTCAAGTTAAAGTTTCACTTACTCAGTTTAAATAAGCAACAATTAAATGATAGCCTGCAGAAACTAAGAAAATAAAATAAATCAAACAAATATATATAAGATAATTGGTTAAAACTCTTAGATATTTAGCTTGATTCATCCAAAAATGTCAACTCAGTTAGTTTATGATAACAATAAAAGCGTTTACATTATTTCTGGGAAAAACAAACAAGAAGAGTATACAAGCAAATGTGAAAAGTTTGATATATAAAGCAACAAATCAGTCGAAATATCTGAATCTCTTTACGAAATAAACTTTTTTGGAATTGAATACTCACATGATTTAATTTATACTTTTGGAGGTTTGAATAATTTGGAAAGTTTAGATTAAAGAAATAAGGTAATATTTTATGATACAACAGCAAACATCTGAATAAATTTTTATAAAGGATTACCTAACAACTCGTTTGGAACGTCAGCAGTGCGAGCAGATGAAACAGATAATATATTTGTGTTTGATAATAAAAATAAGTTAGAGTAAACGTATTTATTTGATTACAAAGATTTCTGAGTAAATGGGGATAAATAAAGATATAATAGTACGTTTAATTGGTTTAACCCTTTATATTAAAGTGGAAAAATTTACATATGGCATATATAGTCTAAAAGAGAAGAAATAAATGTGTATGATGTGAAAATTTCTAAATGGAATTAACTTTAAAAATTAGACTTTATAATTTATTTCTTAATAACTTTTAGTATGTTTTTAAATTTATTTTATCTTGTAAATCTTTTATTTTATAATTATTATGATTACAGCTAACCTTTCTAATATATTTTTTTTAAATTAATTTATAATTTTAAAATTGAAATTTATAAAGCATACAGCTTTAAAGTTGAAAAACCTTTTAATTTTTTAGATAAATAATACACTTGAAAAATTAATTATTTTTATAATTTAAGTTATATTTTTAAATATCAATTATATATTTCAAATAAATAATAAATAAATAAATTCGATTATAGAGCGCGTAGCACTCTCGTTGGTGTGCAGCTATTTAAATTAATTTTATTTAATGTCGAAAATTTTTTATAGGTTTCTCTTTTCTCTCTTACCTTGTTTCCTCTTCCTGCGGTACGTCCTTATAATATTTCCTCCCAAAACGTATGATGCAATATGCGATTACGGGTACATTTCCCCAACCTAAGATGAAGAAAGTTTCCTTCTGGCATTCAAAGTTCTCCAGCTTGTCACATCTTTCTTCTCTTGTTATTAGTTTCTCTTCTTCCGATTTATCCTCCGTCCGCACACATTTTTTGTTGTCTTGCTGGGCCTCCAAACAGCATCCGAATGAAAGGGCTTTCCACCCTACTTAAATTAAATGATATATATAGTAATTAGATTTCTAAAGATAAAAATAACTTAAAAGTTTATTCTTTGTACATTATAAACTTCAAAGAAAAATCAATTAAATCATAAAAATAAAATAGATCGAAAGAGACTCTAAGTTTTATTTATCATAGATAAATTAAAAAACTTAGAAATAATCGAATTACAGGAAATAAATGTCTTTATTTTAGTAAAGAATTTGGAAATGCCATCTCAAAATAAAGGTAAAACAATGTTTTATAAGTTAAGTCTCCAAAATAAATTTCATAGTTAAAAAAAATAAATTTTTTTGATCTAAGAAATTAAAAATAAAATCGACTTTAGTTTTAGGTTTTTCTTTATAAAGTTAAAATTAAACGTATAATACCTCAAATTTTAAAAAATTAAATTGAGTACTTTTCGTATTTCAACAGTTAAAAATATATCAACTCAAAATTCAAATTTTTTTAATATTTCTAAATCAAAGATAAAATTTAGATTTTTTGGAGTGTATTAATCCTTTAAATTAAAAATAACGAATAGGTTCTCTTGATTTTTTAATTTTTATTTAAGTCATTTTTTTGGTTTAGACTAGTGTTTTTTATCTTTTAATATAAAAATTATGAATCTAACAATAAAAAAGAAACTAATTAATGTAATTTTAAGTACAGCATATCATAAATCAAAATAGGAAAAAATAGATGTTGAATGAAGCAAATAGCATCATTCAAACATCTAATCATTATTATACGAAGAAAGGGTAAATAATCGAAAAAAAAATAGAATAATGAGTAAATATTTTTTTAATTAAAAGCTTAAAATTTTGTTATATTAATGAGATTTATAAAGTAACCAAGAAATTTATTAATCTATATAATGAAATGCATAGTTATCTATTCTGCTGAAGGCTACAATGCTAAATAGGCTAAAGTTATGGCAATAAATATTTAAGAGATTTAAAGTTTGGTCATCATTTTAAATTATGTAAAATTATTTAAGGGTAAATAAAAAAGTTTTAGCCTCTGAAATATGAGAGAAACTTATTTATCTAAATGATCTAGCATATTGAGCAACAATAGAGGTTATCTCGAGCAAAATACTAATTATCTAAGTAAATTGTTTGCTAAAAGTTTAAAAAAATAAGTTAATTTAGTAGAAATAAATTTTACGAAGTAGTCCTTATTTTCCCAGAAAAATACAATTGGTTATAATTTATCAGATTTAAAATTATTTTAGTAAAATAAAAGAGAAAGAATGCTAATGCTGGCTATTTTTTAATGAATAAAACAAATTTAAGGGTAATGGAAAATTACATAGCAACACTAAACATTTGAATAATTTGATAAAACAAAATTTGAATGTATTTTCTTGCATATCTAATTATATTACTTTCAGAGGTAAAAGTTATTTGATTAAATATTAATCCAAAATTAACAAAAAAATTTAGTTAGATTATGAAGAGATAATTTAAATAATTTATTGCTAAAAGGTATAAATCAGAACATTCCTATTAAACCAGAAATATTTAAATTATTTATATAAAATTATGAATAATATCAAACTATCTAATTATTATAAAATTAATAACTTATGAAAATAAGAAAATAACTAAATGACAAGATCTTAGTTCAAATAGATTAGGCTTATTAGGTCAATCTTTATAAAGAATAAAATGCTGAAAAAAACTCTTAAAAATGTTTAATAAAAAAGATTAAGCTTAATTATTTATTTTTTATTTATTTTTTTTATCGTTATCTATTATTAAAAAAGATTAAGAAAAAAAAAATATTAATCTTGAGAAATCGAATGGGTGTAACATGAATAAAATTTAATAATTAAGATTTTAATTTTGTGAAACCTTATTCAAGACTTTAAATAAATATAATTTCTAAGTATTATAACTAAGATAGAGGTTTAAATTTTATGAAAAATTAAAAGAAAATATAATTAAGATTAAGTTGACTATAATTTTAATTATGCTAAGCTTTTACCTTAAATTTTTACCTCGGTTTCATTTTAGTTTGATCTCATATAAAAAAATAAAAGTCATCATATAATTTAGAGTATAAGGTCTTAATTTTTAATTTTTAGTTTATTTTATAAAAAACTATTTTTATTCTTGAACTTAAGGAAATATCTATTCTTTATGATAGATACCTCTAAGTTAATTAGATAATAATTATTTGCAAATATATAGATGTAAAATTTTTCTTGCTTTGAAAAGAACTCTTCATTTCTTAAGTTTCAAATTGGGATAATTATAAAAAGAATTTCTGTAAAGCAGTTAAGTATATAGAGAGTAAGCTTAATAAATGACTGATGTAAAAATTAACTAAACTTTCATAATTTGAGATCAAAACTTAGAAAGATAAAATTATTATTGATAATAATTTCTATGATCTAGCATAACTCAATAATTAAAAACAGTTAGATAAAAGTTTAAATTATAGCTATGAGATACCTTTTGTAGATTAGATATAATTTTAGAAATTAAAGTTTTCTTTTTTATTAATTTTGGTTTAAGATTTTGGTAATTAGATAAAGATTATTAATGTTTGTCTTATTTTAACTTTAAATTAAAAATTTCTACCTTCATACTCAGCTGACTATTTCTTTCCAATCAGGTTTCCTTACGTCATAAGTGTATAAGTTTTCATTTTTCCCTAAAAAATCAAAAGACCACATATACATTTTGCTGTCTTAATAGATTGGATTATATCAGAAGTAAAAGGCATTATAAGGAAATTAATTTCCATGAATATTGAACTTTTGGAAATCAAAACTGTAAGTATTCTATAAATCATTGCTGTTATCAAATATGAACACTTAATCTAGATCTTAAGCATAAACAGCTGCTATACTAACTGTGTTTTTAGGAGTAGTTTAAGGAAACCTATTTCAATTATTTGCAATAGCATCGTAGAAAGCTACTCTGTTCATTTAGTTAACACTATTTTATCCTCCAAAGGTAAAAATAAAATCATGAGCATATGAAACCCCAAACCAAGAAAGTTCGTAAGGATGATTAGCTATTTGATCTTGCTTATTATTTTGAACTTTGAATATTTCACATTTATCAGTAAAATCATCTTTAGAATCCAAACCTGCTATTATATAAACCAGCTCCAAATTATCAAACTCCAAGCTCGTTCTTTTTCTTGGAAAAAGTAAGTCGAAAATCTGGAAATCAAGTTAATTTATGCTAACAATATTATTTTAAAATTATTGAGGATTATCTCCGCCTGCTAATATAATTTATTCATTTCCTATTTACAGAGAATAAGTAAAATTATTGCAAGCAGATTAGATAGTTTCAATTTCGGATTAGCTTTTAATTTTATTTATCAAGTCAAAGCTTACTCTTATGTTGCTATCATATTATAGCATAAAATAATTTGCACTTTTTTTTCGTTGATTGGACTTTCTATTCTTAAAAGCTTATTAATCGTAAATATTAGATTTAGTAATTTAATTACACTGATTGAGATTATTTATTATACTGAGCTTTTATGAAAAATCTACCTCTAGTTTCAATCTTTACTCCTCAATCACAAATTCAAGCTCTTCAATCTCTTATTATTATAAATTTAATTGGCAACTTTATTGTTCCAACTTTTATTAAAATTTTTTATTTTCCTCATCCAGCAATATTATTTTATTGTTTTTGCTTTCTACTTCGAGTTGTGTTATTTTATATCTTTCTAGAATACTCTCCAATTGATTCTTTTAAAAGACAAGCTGGCTTTTTAGTCTTTCAATTTCATATACAGATCTAATATTCTTAAAGTAGGCAGCTTCATATTTTGTTTGCATTTTCCCAGCTAAATTTTCTAATTCTTCATTCTTGCTTTGTATTTTTTAAATTTCTACCTTTAAACTTTGAATTTTTAATTTTTTTGATTTTAACTCATCTGCAATTTCATTGTTTTGCTATTTCAGTTCTTAAATGGTCTTATTCAATTCTTCGATTGAAGCTTAGTTCTCGTTATTGAAGCAATCAGAGCTGATGATTTCCTATTCAAATTTTTGTTTCTTTTTTACTAGTAGATAATTACAGATCTTATTCAGCATTGTGTGGGTAAATTTTAAGCATATCTTCAGCGCCTTCATTACATATTAGTTAGTCTAAGCTATTTTATTATTAAGTCTAGAAACTTGAAGATTCAAATTCTCCGATTATTTAAGACCTACATTCAACTAAGCTAGAAAATTTCTTATTCTATTTTCATTTTCCTCTATCTAGATTATTTTCATGCTTTTAGATTGCAGGAGGAATTAAATCCAAGTTTTATAAAGTAAATTATATAAAAAATTCCTACCTATGTCCTAATATTAGACACATTCAGTGATATATCTAAACGTGTCTTGTCTCCACGCCTACAGAGTTAACTTTTCACAGGATAACGACTCAACTGTAAGTTAAATTGAAAACTATATGAATGAGCTTGGAACTAAAAGATTGAGACGATTAATTACATATATTCACTCCTAAATCTAGAAATTTTATTTTTTTAAATTTACATTATTCTACAAGTCGCTCAGTGAAAATGAGTGTAGTGGTATGTCTCTATAGTTTAAAGAGGCTTTTAAATAAAATTAGATTGTTTTACGCATTTCTTCTAGAAGTCTTTAAAATCTTAACATATTATTGATAAAACAGAAATTCATTTAATGTATCTCTTCTTCAGCATAATTAGTTAACTCAATTTTTTATTCTGTCTATTCTTATGCTTTACCGTTTGGATCATGATGGATAATTATTTCAACTTCTTAGAATGAAAAAAGCTAAAATTTTGTAAGTGAGAAGGTGAATAATTGAGGAGCTAAGATCTTTATAAAGGAGATAAATTTGACTTTTACTAAACTCAATTTACCTTTAGAAAGCTTTTTTATACTAGCTCAATACAAAATTTTCTATATTATCACTAAACAAGTTCTAGAGCTCTTTGCTAATATTCATTATTTTCCTTATTTTAGGGTTTATAATTTTTTCTTAAGAGCATTTTTTCTAAATTTCATGTAATCAAAAATTTTTAAATTGCTTGCTTACTTTTTCTTACTTTCATGAAGAGCATTCATATATATTTTTGAGTTTTCTGACTACAGAATGAGCTTCAGTTATCTTTTGGTTAGATCTTTCTTGCATAAAAAACAGTTTCTTACACGCTTAGCTACTCTTCTAGTTTCTATATATTAAAGCATATTAATTAGAAAGTCTAATCTAGTTAGAATTTTATCTTACTATATCTATAATATTTATTGATCTATTCTAAATAATGTTTGTGGTGAAATTACATGCAACATCTATATCATCTTAGTCTACAGTCAAAAAGCACGAAAAACTACCTTAAAAGTGAATTTAATACTTCATCTATTTTTTTAATCGAATAGGTTGTCAATTTTATAAAGTTATGGCTATTACTTTGGTATATTTTTGCTTAGGTTTTAAGCTTCTTTTACAGAGTTAATAATATTATTAGTGGTTAATTTACATTTTTTCTAATAACGAAACACATTAAAAAAAATGAAGCCTGGGCTTTTTACTAAATAAACTTAAGAAGAATCAGAAGGGAACATCTAGCAATAGATAAGCTATGAACAGCTTATAAAGGTGGTAATTAACCTCTAACAAGAGGTTAAAAAGCTTCGAAAGGAGAATGCCAAGCTGACAGAACTAGTGATTGGAGTCTCTAAGATTCTATTGACCTAAGATTGAACAACCAGGAAAGAGAAATCAGCACATTTTGAAACTATCAACGTGAACAGCTGAGTCAGACAAACTCTCAGGTCTAAAGGATATAGGACTAAAATTAAGAGCTTGAAAACATTCTTCAAAGTTAAAAACTTAATAATCAACTTAAAAACATGGAAATAGAAAAAGAAAACAATGAATAATAATAGTGAAAAATGAAAATAAGGAAAAGGAAATGTTGCTACTACTATAGTAGCTAATAACATTTATATAGAAATTGCTGAAAATTCTTAAAATTAAAAAAAAATTATTGAATCTAGGAAAAAAGAAAAATAGTACAACTTTATTGCAATCAAGAAAGATAAATCTATAGAAGAAAAGAAAATTAACAACTGGTGCATTATATTAAACATGACCTTAAAGAAGAAAACTTTATGATATTCAAGAGTGACCTTCTCACTAATTTATAAACTTATTTGAACAGCGGTTATGAACTACTGCAAAACTATTTTTAATTATTTAATTAACGAAGCACATACTAAAGGAAGAATCTTTGAATGCATTGAAACTAAAATCTTAGTACTTTTAGAAAGTAAAAAAGACGTTATAGTTTTATGAAATAAAAATGAAAATCAAATCAGATTTCTAATTAACTATCTATTGAGAAATTTACCGAAGATATAATAAAAACTAATTTTACTAAGAAGTAGCTATAAGCTATAGAGACATACTTACTGAATAGAAATTCAAAGAGCAACTTGAAGGACTTCAGAAATATCCTGCTATAAATTGTACTAAACTTAATGAGGAATGCAGGAAAGAAATAATTTCAATCTTTAGTTGCATGCTTAATCTTATAATTTTCAATATGATTTATATGTGCTTCATTTTCCTGTGGAAAATGTTCTCTGTTCATGCCGAAGAAAATATTTATTTAAGCATATATTCGGATATGTCTACTATTTGGATTCACTTAGAAATCTTTCTGATACATTTCTTACAAATAATTGGAGCCTAAAGAAGAACATCAAGAAAATACAAGGAGCAATGATGAAGAGTTGGAAGATGAAAAGAACGATATTTGAATTCCGTGAACATAATTAAAATGAAGTAAATGATTCATATCAATAACTTCATTTCATTAGCATTTTTATTAAAGTGATTTCTTCTATAGTGATTAGTTTATCATAGCAGATCTAAAAGTAATTGAAACTAATCAAAATAAGATAATAAGGAATTAGAAGATAGTTACACAGTAATATTATTGATTAGCTCTATCCATGATTGATTTGCTAGAAAATCTTTAATAACTTTCAAACATTTACGTTAGTCTCATAGTTTTATCGTATTTATTAGGAGGTTTGTACCTAGTATTCTAATAATGTATTAAAGTCACCAAAGAGGATGTGAGCTTTTTTGGTAAATATATTCATTATTTCGTTAAGAATTTCATAGGTTTCATCACTTATTTCGAGGTCTTTGTTGCTAAATAAAAATGGCACCTAAGAATTAAAAAACCTTTCCAAAGACCAAATGGTAAACAATGCTTTAGAATGACTTCTAATTATCACAATTGGATAACTAGAAGCTAGCTAATTTAAGATCTTAAGTAAATAACCTAATCTTTTACGCTAGTAATTAAAAAACTGATAAATGAGCAGAATCCTAAGCAATAATTAAAATAGTATATGCTTTCTTAAGAGATGGAAAGAAAGATTATTCAAATTAAATCAGATTCAAGATCATTTTTTACCAGAGGATTAGTTAACTGCAACAAGCTAGATTTAACTAACAATCGAAGCCACAATTAAGAGGATAATAAAATCCGTACTTTGGCTTCTTCTATTAGAAAAAAGATACTAATAAGAATATGGAAATAAGGTATACCAATGTTATAGGTTTAAGGAAAAATAATACTAAGAAACAAAAAAGTAATTTAAAAACTATTTACGATTATTGTAAACAAAACAGAATCTTTGTTAGAAAAAAGATTTTAACCCTACTTAGAAACTCCAAAGATTAAAGAAACACTGAGATGATTCGAGATATGACAATTAGGATTCGACTTCCATGAATTAGCAAGAGGAGAAAAGATGCAATTTATACGGATCTTCAATCAGGAAAAACCAGATGAATATAAAATCGAAGATTTCGTATAAGAAAAGACTTCAACAAATTCTAATCTGCAATAAACCAAATAAAGTTGATATCACTATAATAAATTAGGCTGTTTTATCTAGAATATAGATCGAATTAGTAAGCATATCGTCAAGTTAAATTATGCATAATTTAATCTAAGTCTCTCCTTCAAACTCATAATTTGATTGAGTATTATTTGGATTCTCTTTAGCCAGAATAAAATCTTCTCCTTATCTATCAGCATTTTTATAATAAATCCGAAGTTCAGGCACTTAGGTGCAATTGAAGTGAAAAATTTGTACTATAATATTTAAGCACTTAAACATCTATTGATTTTTAGTCCACCAATTTCTCATATTCATTTTAAAGCTATTTCTTGTTTTTTTCGGAATCATTTATATTTATTTTATTTATGTTTTAGAAATTGCTTTTTTGAAAATCTGTGAGTTTTAATTATTGAAATTAGGTTTCTTCTACAATTTCAAATTTTTCAGTATCCAATATAAATACACCATTAATTTTTAAAATCTCTTTCTAATTCGTCTTTCTAGAGGATTTAACGGATTCCCCTAATTTTTTATTTTAAAATGTTTCACTTAATTTTATATAAATAATGCTGCTTTCCAGCATTAATCTGTTCTTCAGTCTATTATAATTCTAAACTTTTATTTAGGTGAAAAGCTTCACTAATATTAAAGTACTATATATTTTTTAGTTTGCTTCAAAAATTTTTTTCCTTAATTTATCTTTAGGAAAAGCCAAGTTTCATTTTTCTAATTTACTTTTTTATCCAAATTATACTGCTTTGAGAAAGATAAATACTTTTTAAGAGTTTAAACCTCAATTATTTTGTAAAGCAATAAACATTCATAAACTCACAATGGAATTTTAACTTTCCTAATTTATGATCTGAAGAAGCAATCTAAATATCATAATTTAGTTTAGTTTATTTAAAAGACATATAAATAGATCTATTTTGATATGCTTCCACAGTTTTTCTATAAAATGTTTAACTTTATCAGAAGATAATTAGCTTTAGCTTAGAAGTAATACCTTCATTTCAAAAATTAATTTTTTAGTTCCTTAATTTCTAATGTTTGTAACTTATCTTTCATAAAAGAAATTCACACTTAGTTAATAAATTTCTAATAAAGTGATTATACTGAAATGTCTAGAATCCTAAAAAAAGAATCTTCAACAGGGAAATGAAGATCTTTGAGATCCTTGTGAAAGCCATAAAATTGCATCCTTATTTTATATATACTTATAATATCTTTTTTTTATTGCATATTCAAATTTGTATTTGCAATATAGGAAATTTTTAGATATTTTGAAATTATTAAACATATATTTTAGCAGTAAGCATTCTGATATATTTCTAAATTGCAGTTTTGTAAAATTAAATCTTAATTTTGTTCTTTGCATATCTATTAAAATTCTTCGCTCTTGTTAAGAATGCTTTTTTAGCTATAAATCTCATAATTGCATTTATTCTTTATTATGTCAGAAATTCCATTTTTTGCGTACTTCAAGGTACTAGCCCACCTTCATATTATGTTTTGAGGAGTCTAAAAATCTTACATGGTTTTCGAAATGCTGTGGAATCACGTTTTTATACCTTAGCAGTTAATAAACAACTTTTTCATTGCCGCTAGATATATAGAGGTTATTTCTTTGCATGTTTTTTCAGATTCTTTTGTTAGCTCAAAAATTGTTTTAATTTAGTTTATTAATTATTGCATATATTTTTCTTTGTTCTGATAGTAAAATTAAATCATCAACTCATCCTCTAAAAGTTAAATTTTTATCTAAATTCACACATTTAAATTCTATTTTGTATCAAATTTAATTCTTCCTTTTTTTATTTACTGCTAACTTGTTTCCTCTAAGACTATTTTTTGACCTTTCTTAACCCATCACAGTTTTTCTAAGGAGGCTATTAATTCTTATAGTAGTAGCGCAATTTTTTTTGCTATTTGTATTTTTTCTACTTTCTTTATTGCTTAGAGGGGCTTTTCTATTTCCATTTTAATGATGTTCTTATTTTGATCAAATAGTAACTCTGTAAAACGTTTTCGATCTACTAATCTTAGTTTTAAACACTTTACACTTACATATTTGTCTAGCTAAACTACTCTTGTATGGTATTTCAAAGAGAATCAATCTCTCTCCTAATAAGATCTCTAAGATCTAAAGAATCTTTAAGTCCTTTTTGAATCTATTCCGTCAGCTTCTCATTCTCCTTCTGGAGCTTGATAACCTCTTCCTAAAGGCTTAAAACTACGTTGATGAGCTATTATAAGCTCACTTCATCAGAAGGATTGAACTCAGAGACCTCTAAGTATAGGGCGGACTTCTCCTTCTTTCTCGGTTTCTCTTCCGAAACAGGAATCGACGTAATATGAGTGATTTTCAGAGATCTATTCACTTCCTGATACTATTGCTAGGTGCAAGACTTCTACTTCTTTGAAGGAAGAAAGAATTCCTTTCTGAGGTTCGATATCATTTTAATTTAAAGTTAATTTCTTATTTAAAATTCCATTAATTGATTAATTTTTTTGATATTAAGCTTAAGTGATTAAGTTATTTATTTCAGACCTTAGAAAAAATTTTGCTTCTAATTATACAATTGTAGCATATAAAAAGCCTTATCAATGGTTAAATGCTTTCGTTGGAGATAATTATATCTTTGGCTCCTTATTTTATATATATAAACTAATTGAGTTATAAAGCGCCAGGCACCTTCTTGGTGCGTAGCTCTTTAAATTAAGTTTTTAAAGGCGAAAACATTTCTCATTAGAGGCTATTCAGTACTATCACTTTCTTGGAAATTCTATCTTCTAATAAGGCATGGTTGGAGCGATACCCCAAGAGACCTAATCATCTGTAACTTTCATCTAGTGCTATTTGAAGCCTACAGTTCTTTCTTCTTGGCTCCTGCCAAGATTCTCTCTCATCTCGTCTTTCCTGGGGTACTCCCTATCACCAGAGTTTAAGTTATTCTCAGTTGAAGGATTGTTCCTGCCTATTTAAATTAATATATATTAATAAATGACTTAGATATATAAAAAATTATTGGCTCCAAGAAGAATTTTTTTACCGTCCCTTAGAGCAAAAGAGAGAATACCAGAAGTATCTCTTCTTCGATTAATGTCTTCTTCTACAAATTAGAAATCTTCCTTTATAAAAAATTGAAGAATTTAAGAAGAACGTGAACTTTTTAAACTCGTATTAAAGCGCTTATTAAATTAGAATTAGTAAGATTTAGAGAAGTACATGATATAAATGATAACTCAAATATAAACTCAACTAATGCAAACAGAAAAAACGGAGATCGAACAATTGAATCTATTAAACGAATAACAAAAAAAAACAAAAGATTGATGGAAAAGAAAAATTCGAGTATTCATTATTAGCTCTGAAATCTTAGAGATACATGAAGTGAAAATTGAACAAATGAATCAAAATAAATATTAAAGTTGATAGATAAATTAAATAAGAAAATGAGAAATCTTGAAGAAAATTTAAATTTTCAGAAGATTTAAAATTTTAGAATATTTAAATCTCATGAAACATTAAGATGATGATGTTGTTCATATGGTAGACAGAAGAGCTAAAGCTGGGGTCTTTTGAAAGGTTACAGAACTAGAATAAGATAATTGGATAATAAGAGAATAAGTCAAGAAAAACTGAGCCAATCTTTAACTAAAAGATAGTAAATAGAAGCAAATGTATAGAAACCTAGACAAGGGATTTCTAAAAAAGTGTCGAACTTGAGAAAAGGATTCTTTCCCGCTCCTAAGAAGGAGCACGGAACGCAACAGAACAGATAGGAGACTAATTAGACGTAGAAAACGATCCAAGATGCATTAAGGCCTACCATGGAGGAGAAACCAAGGTAATAGACGAATTATGCCTTACAACAAGAGGTCACAGAATTCAATCTTTCTGGACAGATGAGCATGGAACAGCTCATAAAGGTGGCGCTGAACCTCCAGGAAGAAGTTAAGAAACTCCGAAAGGAAAATATTAAGCTGAAAGAGTAATCTAATACAGACTTTAAGATTCACTTGATCTCAGAATGACTAATTAGGTGAGGGAGATCAATGCTCTATGAAAATATTAGCAAGAGCAAAACAGCTAAACCGAATCTTAGAAAAAGTAGATACAGAGCTAAAATACATAGCTGGAAATTAAAATCTCAAGCCAGCAATAAATTGAAGAAACTGAAAAGGAACTTAACTAAAACTGCTCAATGGAGATTGAGGAAATAGGAGAAAAGATATACGTAAGAAAAGCGAGGAAGAAAGAAATGAGATTTCTGTTGCAAGTCAGGTCATTTATACAAATAGTGCAAGAAATTTATTAATTAAAGGAAAAATACTTAATCGAGGAAAAAAGAAAGAGAAATGTTATTCTTCAATTGGGAAGGGCGAATTTACAGGAGAAAATGGAATCAAGATACACTGAGGCTGATTTTAACAAGGCTCATAGAAGAAGAAAGGATTAAAGCAAATGTAGGAGAGATCAAACTTAAAAACTTATTTTAAGTGAGAGGTGTGAAATCGGAAGCTAAGCAATTTAAATAAATAAATAAACAAGGTATTCTTTTGAAAAGCGACAATTAGACAATGACATTTTCAAAAGTCATAAAAAGATGTTGCATTAGCAAAAGTACCTTCAATTTGTGAGTAAATATCTTTAAAAGAAATATATAAAAATTAATAGATAAATAAAAATAAATGTCTAGTGACTGAAATAAAGAATGACAGACTTCTACTCTTCAGGAATTTTAAAAAATTTTAAAGAAAAAGCAAATATTTAACTCATAATATAAAAAGGAAAAAAGGCAATGGAAGGAAAAAATTGACAGAGATGGAAATTTTATACATTTAAAACTTTAATTAAGCCGAAAAGGCAGATACCATTTTAATGATTAAGGAGATACTATCTTTAGATTAATTAAAATTTTAGAAACATAAGTATATTTATATTAATCTTTCTTAATATATTGCTTAGTGAATAATGATTCATAAAGTATAGTTAAAGAGTTAAGAGTTTTATCTTCGGATTCAGCTGACTATTTCTTCCCAATCAGGCTTCCTTACGTCATAAGTGTATAAGTTTTCATTTTTCCCTAAAAAATCAAAAGACCACATATACATTTTGCTGTCTTAATAGATTGGATTATATCAGAAGTAAAAGGCATTATAAGGAAATTAATTTCCATGAATATTGAACTTTTGGAAATCAAAACTGTAAGTATTCTATAAATCATTGCTGTTATCAAATATGAACACTTAATCTAGATCTTAAGCATAAACAGCTGCTGTACTAACTGTGTTTTTAGGAGTAGTTTAAGGAAACCTATTTCAATTATTTGCAATAGCATCGTAGAAAGCTACTCTGTTCATTTAGTTAACACTATTTTATCCTCCAAAGGTAAAAATAAAATCATGAGCATATGAAACCCCAAACCAAGAAAGTTCATAAGGATGATTAGCTATTTGATCTTGCTTATTATTTTGAACTTTGAAAATTTCACATTTATCAGTAAAATCATCTTTAGAATCCAAACCTGCTATTATATAAACCAGCTCCAAATTATCAAACTCCAAGCTCGTTCTTTTTCTTGGAAAAAGTAAGTCGAAAATCTGGAAATCAAGTTAATTTATGCTAACAATATTATTTTAAAATTATTGAGGATTATCTCCGCCTGCTAATATAATTTATTCATTTCCTATTTACAGAGAATAAGTAAAATTATTGCAAGCAGATTAGATAGTTTCAATTTCGGATTAGCTTTTAATTTTATTTATCAAGTCAAAGCTTACTCTTATGTTGCTATCATATTATAGCATAAAATAATTTGCACTTTTTTTTCGTTGATTGGACTTTCTATTCTTAAAAGCTTATTAATCGTAAATATTAGATTTAGTAATTTAATTACACTGATTGAGATTATTTATTATACTGAGCTTTTATGAAAAATCTACCTCTAGTTTCAATCTTTACTCCTCAATCACAAATTCAAGCTCTTCAATCTCTTATTATTATAAATTTAATTGGCAACTTTATTGTTCCAACTTTTATTAAAGTTTTTTATTTTCCTCATCCAGCAATATTATTTTATTGTTTTTGCTTTCTACTTCTAGTTGTGTTATTTTATATCTTTCTAGAATACTCTCCAATTGATTCTTTTAAAAGACAAGCTGGCTTTTTAGTCTTTCAATTTCATATACCGATCTAATATTCTTAAAGTAGGCAGCTTCATATTTTGTTTGCATTTCCCCAGCTAAATTTTCTAATTCTTCATTCTTGCTTTGTATTTTTTAAATTTATGCCTTTAAACTTTGAGTTTTGAACTTTTTTGATTTTAACTCATCTGCAATTTCATTGTTTTGCTATTTCAGTTCTTAAATGGTCTTATTCAATTCTTCGATTGAAGCTTAGTTCTCGTTATTGAAGCAATCAGAGCTGATGATTTCCTATTCAAATTTTTGTTCTTTTTTGTTAAACTTAAGTAATTTTGTTTCCTTTTTGCTTTAGTTACTAGTAGATAATTAAAGATCTTATTCAGCATTGTGTAAGTAAGTTTTAAATGTATCTTCAGCGCCTTTCATTACATATTAGTTAGTCTAAGCTATTTTATTATTAAGTCTAGAAACTTGAAGATTCAAATTCTCCGATTATTTAAGACCCACATTCAACTAAGCTAGAAAATTTCTAATTCTATTTTCTTTTTCCTCAACCTAGATTATTTTCGTGTTTTTAGATTGCTGATGAAATTAAATTTAATCGCTAAATCTTTAACTTTATCCCTCTTATTCTTTCTTATTCTAAAGTATATTAAGATCTATATTATTTAAAACATTTTCTCTTTTTTAGTTTTTACTCGCTAATTTGCTTCAAATCTTTATTTTTATTTCGTTAAATAAAGTTTTTTCATCTACATTTGTCATACTAAGTGTTTAGATCTAGTGATTTAGCTTATCAAATTCTTATTTAAGTTAAAATACTGATTTAATATTTTCCTAAATATCCTTAAACGATTTATTCTAACTTTTTCTAAATGAATCCAATGTCTCTTTAAACTTTACCAAATAAGCAAGATTTTAAGAAATCCGCTGTTAATTTTCTTAGTGCTCCTGAAACATACTCAGCATTTCTTAGTAGCAGATCTCTTTTAATTATGAAGTGAAATGAGACTATATATCTTAAATATTTTATCTTATTAACATCTGATATCTTTCACCATTTAAGGAAGCTAACTGCTATTCTTATATTCTTTAATCCAGTTACATCTGGTTATCTAGCTTTCATACTACTTCGTTTATTTCTTTTTAGATTTGCTAAAAATCTTTATCTTCACACTGAAACTCACTCTCTTTATTAGAACTAGACAAGCAAAAATTGCAATAACCGTTTCCTTCTTTTCAGCAGAAACTCTTTATAGTATCCTAATAGAGTAAGCAATAATTAAGCTTCTATTAAGGTTATAATTGCTGCATTTGGAAAATGAATAAATATAAAATAAATGAAGGCTATAATCAATTAAACGAAGTAAATGTAGCTCCCCCTTTTATTTTTCCACGTCATTTTAGATTTAAATATAGCAAATATAATACTCAAAAACGTGGTTTTGCCTTATCTAATAAAGTTAGCTTTATTCAGTCAAGCTATTTTTTTTAAAATTGTTTCGAATCTTCATGGAAGTAAAGATTCTAGGTGCTTAAAATTAAAAATTAATCTTTCCTTATAAAATTTTTTAAAACTGTCTAGAGAGTCTTATAACGAAATTTAAGTACTTCGATTTGAGGACTTTGGAAATATAAAGCTATAAAGCTGATATAAAATATCCTTATTAAGCCAAAGTAAGTAAGTACTAGATAAGTATAACCATACTTCTGCTAAGATTTGCTTCGTGCCTTACTTTTATAAATATCTAACTTAGAACATAATTATACGATAACAGACTGGTTTACTTTAAAAGCTAGTTTTAGCATAAATTCTTCTGTTATAAGTATTTAAACTATCAGCAGAGCTTTTGAGCGAATATATTTAGAAAACTATTTGGTTGATTTAATGTATTAAAACTACTTAAAAGTCAGTTTAAAAAGGCTAAAGTAGTTGAATATTAAATAAGCAATTTTGCTTAGATATTAAACTTTTAAAATACAAGCTAGGTACAGATAATCATTATTATTCTGATAGAAGTATTTATCTTTATCTTCACATCAGATCCTATTAATCAGATCTAATTTGAAATTATCAATATTAAATCTATTTTTTTTGTCTATATACAGCGAACTTAGAATGCAGTTCTTTAACTTTGAAGTTATACTTGATAAAGATTTATAGTGAACTTATCTTACCTGAATGAAAGAACTATAATCATCTATAAATAGTATGAAACTTAATTCAATCATTCATTTAGCTATATTCCAGAGAATTAAGTAAAATTGAATAAAACTGGACAGCTTAGATCTCCTTAGTATAAAATTGATGTAAGATGAAAAAAATACGATGAGAATAAAGGTAAAAAGATAGAGAAATTTATAGTAAAATTAGTAAGCAAATTGCTTAAAAAGTAAAATAGCTTTAATCAAATCTTTAAGAACTACTATTTTCATTAATCCTATAATTAAGTGCTCAGTTGGTTGTGATAAAGTAAATTAAGCAAAAGAGAGATTATAATTAGAATAGCTAAATATAGCTATATTGATAATAAAATATTAAGAAAGATATAAGCTAAACATACTTTTTAATAATATATCCATATCCTTAAAAATTCCTTTGTTTTATCTTCTATTATTATCCATTAGAGCATACTGATAGAATTTTAAAATGCTCCATGCAATAGAATAAATAATAAAAGAAGTTAGATTATGCGCTTGCTCTAAGGTATTTAATAAATTAATAATGGCTTAATAAAAATAGTTATCAATACAAATAAAGCGAATGTGATATTTGGTAAATATTAGCTAAATAGATAATTATAATTGTATAAGCTACATCACTTTATATCTATTTCTATATTTTAACTAGAAGGAAAGTTATTAAATTAAGGATTACTAACAATCTTTTCGTTAATATATTTTAATTGTGTTGCTTAGTCTATTTTCAGAAATATCCTTTTAATTTAATATTGTAATTGGTAATTTAAATCTTCATTCTTAAATCTTAAAATTCGATCTAGCACACTACTTGTAATATTTCAAAATCCTTTGTTTCTTTTAGAAAGAAAAATTCATGCTAGTTAAGGTGACTTCATTTAGCTAGCCTTGACTCTTGCATTTAAAAGGATGGGAAACATAAAATTATTTTGGTTTTGCTAGTTTTATTTAAGCATTCTAGACTTAGCTATTCTTAATTTGATTATTTAAGTATCCTACCAACTTTATATTTTTCAAAAAAAAAGACATATAAAATACTTTGGAAAATATAAAGGAACTTTCTCAAGTAAATAATCAACAGCATAGGATTTAATAAAATGAATTGATATTTTAATTTAGCTATAAAAGAAAGCTCCACGAAAGAGAAAAATTAATAATGATGAATCATGATAATAACAAAGATATTAAGGAGCTAATTAGGTTCAGATAGTGAATATACTTGACTAAAATAAAGAATCTAACTAGAATTTCTATTTAAATAAGATTTATTCAAATTAAAGTTTATCAAATCTAATAAAGGGATTGAGTTTTATAGTCGTTTATAATATTGGAAGATAATATTGTAGTTGTGATATTAAAATAAAAAATGAATAAGAAGTTTGATTTGTAAGAATCTTTTATTGCTGAATTAAATGGATTTGATAACTATGATATTATACAAAAAAAGTAGTCCTCAAATTTAAAATTTAATTGAAATAGGGTTGATAATATAGGGCTGACTGAAGTAAAATGATGATAAACTATATAAGTTTAAAAAATAAAATTGTAGAGTGTTTTAAAATTATTGCATGTATTAACAGAAACTAGGAGTCGAATAATTAAAATCATATAGGCTTGATATAAAAAGTGTTTTAAGATCAAATAAATAGCCTTTAGACAAGGTTAAAATTATTCTTTACCTTCACAAAAATTAATAAATGGAAATAAATAATAATCATATGTTTATTTAATTTTTGTATGAGAAACTTTTAAAATTAATTTAGGAGAAAGCAAGAATTCTCATTAACAGATGTAAAATCTCTCAGAAAAAAGGTGGAACATAAAATAATTTTTAGTCTACAAAATGAACTTCGAAAATTATGTTTATTTAATCTAGATTCTTAGGAGGTAATAAAGATTTAGCTATAAAATGCTATATGCAGGATAAACAAATTATTTTACTAATACAATGAAGTTTTAAAGTTTTAAAATTGGGGAGATTTCTTCTATGATAATACATGCATTCCTTTCAGTTTTTACATCTCAAAAAAAGAGAAACTAGTTAGTGAAAACAATTAAAAAACTTATAAAAAACCTTACTACTAAACAACTCTATCATCCTATAAGGAGCAATCATTTCAATAACAAAATCTTCACTAATTATATCCAGTTTTTTCTTCTTCGATAGAGTAAAAGCATCAATTAATTAAATTGGAATGCTACAATAGTAACAAATATATAGATATAGTCTCTTCTTTATTAAAGATAATTTCTTATTTTTAACTATTTTTAAGCTATATTATGTTTATTAGGTATATCAAAGATAATTATAAATATATATAATTAAATAGTAATTATCTCCTTATTTTTCTAGTTTAAGCTTATATATCAAAAGAGCTTTATACAATACTAATAATAACCATATAGGTTTTAGAAAGGTTTGCAAGGATAAAAAGGATGATAATAATCAGTAAAAATAAAAAATTGTTTATCTTCATTATATTTTGCTTTTACTTGATACTTGATTCAGAATCTGCCAAGTCTTTTAACTAAAAAATAAAATTAGAAACGACGAACCAATAAGATTCTTTGTTTAATTAAGAAAATATAGGAATTAAATAAAACTCTATGATATAATTAAACTTGGTATGTATAATTAATACTTCTAAATGGAACTGTGGGGTTTGATAAGCTATTTGCTTTAATAACAAAATTATTATTATTATAATTTAAAGTTGTTTTGTGGTTGTTACTTTATTGCTTTATTATTAAACTTATACTGAAGATATAGTAAATGTTCTATTTAAGTTTGGTTCTAGTATATAGTAATTTATTATAATTTTATTTAATAATATATAATAAGCTTATAGATAGTATCTGATAAGTTAGATAGTTAAGGATGTAAAGCTTAAGATTAGTTTTTATTTAAACCTTTTGCATTTAACAAAATTTAGACTTCGGTAATCTTTAAAAATAAAAATTATTAATTTGGTTTAATAAATGACTATTATTTTTTCATTATATCCTCTATGGATATGATTTTGATATGAGTAAAAATATTAGAATAGCTTATATTATGATCCTTCAATTTTCGCTTTAGTTTTTATATTTAGTTGATATATCTTGAAGTTTTAAAGTAAGTTAGAATTAAATTTTATTTTACTTGTTTGGTTTAATTTCTATTAAATTATTTTAACTTCTAAAATTTTTAATTTTCTTATGCTTATAAAGTAGTTAAATGTTTAAACTCACTATTTAATTCCTTTAATCCATTTTCCTTTTTCTTCTCTTCCATTTATGTAGGATATGGTTAAAGACCCATTCATTAAATTGTTTTTCCATGGTCCTTTAATTTCAGTTCCATCAGAAATTGTTAAGATTCCTACTCCTTCTCTTTTGCTTTTCTTCCAATTTCCTTTATAGACTTCTCCATTTGCATATGTCATTTCTCCGAATCCACAAATTTTCTCTTTTACAAACATTCCATCGTAGATTTAACCATTGGACCAAGTATATTTGCCTCTTCCATGAATTAAGTCGTTCTTAAATTGCCCTTCGTATTTGTCTTGGTTTTTGAAATAATAAGTTCCTATTCCATCTTTTTTATCTGCTCTAAACATACCATCATATTTATCACCATTTGCAAAATAAAAAACTCCTCTGTCTCCAATAGGTCTTCCTCCTCTTTTATCATTTGACCACATTCCTTCATAATAACTACCATCTGCCCAGGAATATTTTCCATTTCCATGTTTTTTATTTTCTATAAAATCTCCTTCATATTCTCCGCCATCAAAGTACTTTATAACTCCTTTGCCATGAAATTTTCCATCTTTAAGTTATCCATCATATACTATGATGTCAGGAAAGACTTTTCTGTCTCCTCCATTTGGAATTTAGCTGGGAGCATCTCCTATATAGCTTTATTATAAATCTTATTGAATATAGTTAATATGATGTTGTTACAACTCAAAAGGTTATAGAAAATTATCTTCTTGAGTAAGAGCAGTAGATCTTACAGGTAATTCCTTTAGTACAGTTAACTGCTGATTATGTGGGTTCAAATTTGCATCTAAAATAACTAAAGAATGATAACTTACCAATTTAAGGTTGATTTATATTATTGCCAGCTTAAGGCAGTTAAATATGTATAAAGGTATTATGCTATTTTAGTCTTTCATTTACTTATGGAACTTTACACTTTGTCATGTTTTTTTTCGCATTATCTAAAATGGAAACTTTGACATATTCAGATTCTTCAAATTCTCTTATCATATTTACCATACTTAAATTCTAGCTTAATGGGGTTGAAGGAAGATTTTATTGTGCTATTTCAAAATTTTGCTCCATTTAGACTGCATTAATTTTCTCAACATTCATTGGTTTCTAATTACTTTACTCATTTTAATCCTAAATAATGGGATTTTAGATGCTTTTGTCTTCTAAAATCTATTCTTCAGATGCCACTCTATTTATTCCTGGGTTTTCCACTTCAATTGTGCTATTTTTTATTATTTCTTATATAACATTTTCCTTCAAAGATATGCCATCAACTTCTATTCATATGCTTTACTTTAAATTTCCTTTTTATTCTGGTTTAGTTTGTTAATTTTAATTTTAGTAAGATGGTCATGAAGTAATTGATTAGACGCTATTATCAACTAAAAATTTACTTCTAAACTCTTCTTCATCAGCTAAAATATTTTGTAATGCTATATAAATATCTTTCATTTTAGGTCTAGAAAATGGTTCTTTGAGAAGACAGCTTTTGATAAGTTTTCGAATAAACTTTGGAACGTTTTCAGGAATTTGAGGAGCTATATCTTTACTCAACTATTGTTTTATTTAGATATCTGACATTTATAACCCCTAAATTTATTCTTCTTGCTGGAAAGGTAATTTTCCACTATATAATTCTAAAAGAATACAACCATAAGACCAAACATCAACCATGTTAGTCAGAACAGCTTTGAACTTAAAATACTCAGGTGCCATATATCTTATAGTTGCTTCTGGTAGATTTTTTTGTTTTTCTACTTCAGAAAAAATAGATTCAGGAGTCATTTTTACTTGCTTAGAACTATCAAGCTCGTTTTATTCAGAGCTTTACTCAACTTTTTACTAGCTTGATTTTTACATAGCTACAAGATTTCTCACAAGTCCCATATCACATAATTTAACGTGGCCATAACAGTCAAGTAATACATTTTTAGACTTTAAATTTCCATGTACTATTTTATACGTTTCATGCATAATAAACAAAGCCTCTGCTAATTCTTAGCAAATTTATAAAATCAATTTTTCGTTTCCTGGTTTTTAAAGATCTTTCAATTAGTCTCTAACATCTCCTTTGCAAAGTTCTTAAATAATAGCTAATCCTTAGTTGTAAGAGATACCATAAATTGAGACAAATCTATGATTTTTAATTTTGCACCAAGGCATAATATCATTAAAAAAGTTCTGAACTACTTGAATAGGATTTTCTGACTCCTATTTCACAAACTTTATAGCTACTGGAATTTATTTATAAAAACCTTTATAAACCTCACCAAATCCTCCTTTTCCAAGAAATTCCTACTTTTCAAGTTATTCCATATTAATATTCCTAACACCAAATTACTCGGTATATTCAAGTCATTAATTGTCGGTATCTATAATATGTTTTATCTAAGCAGTAATATCATTAGAGTTGATAGGCTTCATATCCATTTTTCTAAAATAAGTTTTTCAAAATAAATAATATAATAAATAATCAAATAGTTTAGTTACTCATATCAACATAATTACTAGAGCTATAAGCTTTTATAAATCGACTTACTAAAAGAACTCAGCACTTACCATCTTAAACCCAAAATTAAATATAATAGCAAACTCGTTTTGAATAGCTTTAACTAGATGCTATGATCTAGATTAATTATCCTTTAATTTTTATAAGTACCTAAATAATTAAGTTCAAGCTTTAATGAAATATACTATTTATTCATAGCATAAATATACGTTACGCTAAGTCAAAGATTGTATAGTGGTATAAATAGGAGTAAAGCTACACTTATAATATCTAGCATTTCGGAAATAAAAAAGAAAAATAATTAAAATCCGAAAGAATAATTATTTATAGGTTCATATCTCATCCAAAACCTAAAATTCTTAATTCATACATTTTTTTTTTATTAATATTAAATATATAAAAATGGCTTCTAAGAAATAACAGAACTTTGAACAAAACATTTAAATAGGAAAATTCTCTAAAAAATAAAAAAGCGAAATAATTACAATGAGTGAAAGTGAGAAATATGATTGATATGACGAACATTAACTACTTGGAAATCCAGAATTAAAAAAACTTCCGACACAAACTCAAATAGAAATATTATCTAAGTCATTAAAAGAGTTTATGTTTAAAAATAAATATCTCACTGATAAAGTAGAAAAATTAAAAAAACTAATAAGGTCTTTACTTGAGAAACAATATTAATCATCATAAGAAATAGAAAACAAACTGGAACAAAGAATTCTTTAAATTTAATAATAAATTCAGGTAACACCATTTTCGTTTTAACAGAATTAATCAGATCCTATGGAAATAGAAAATGAAGCCTCAAGTTAAAATAAACAGTAAATGTTTATTTAAAATAAGTAGTAAATTTAAATTAAGTAAGTGTTACAGGAATAATAGTTTAAAAGAAGAATAAAATGCTACGTGTGCAATGGATGACGCCAATGAAAATACTGCTACTAACTAAGCGAAATTTAAAGAAATAATAAATAAGATATTTTTAGAAAACTATTTAGGATATATTCAACATAAAGAGGAAAAATTTATAGAAAACAATTCTTTAATTCAAATCTTAATCCTTGGAGAAATAATTAGGAACGCTACGTGAAAGAACAAAAATATTCAGGATATTAAAGGATGATGCACTAATGAAGTGCTACACCGCCTAATTAAGCCTAGTAGGAATTCATGACAAACTAATGGAGACATGCTGATAGAATAGGTCAGATGGCTGACTACAAAGGCTTTAACAAAGCTTTTGAACTTTAACTTTGTATCAGAATATTTTTGATAGATTTACTAAATATGGTTGAATGAAGACTCTGAAGCATTAAAGAAGATTATTATAGAATACGAAATGATATTAAGTTAATTATTTAAGAACTTGCTTGTAAAAGAAGGAGCAAATATCATTCTTATGTTTGGCATTCTTTAATAGGTTTAAAAAATAAAATTAGAAATAAATTTATAGTTAAAGTTTTAAATATTTAGTTAGACATAAAAATAAGCAAAAAGAAAAGTTCATTGTTGTAATAATAAAACATAATAGCAGAATAAATTTTTCCAAATCTTTAAATATGTAAATATTAAATCAAGAGAATGAGGGAAAAAGGTGGTAGATAATTTTACGATAAATAGTATTAAGATAAAATTAGTCTAATAATTATTATAAGTGCTAACAATCTAAATTTAACTTCTGCTTTCTAAACGTAATAAGAGAAATAAATATCACATAATTAACTAATTTTGAACTAGCAATGATTTAAATACTTTTTTAGTAAATTTCATTTCTATTGCATTCTAAATTTATTCTCCCTAGGAGAATGGCATTTAGGTTGGTAGACAATCTTACAATTTTTTAGAAATTTTGTTTTATTTAACTTCGACAAGCATACGAACTTAAAATCATTGAAGAAATTGCTGAATATAATTGAATAAAATTATGTAGTTGAATGAAGCTAAAATAATGCAAAATATAAAGAGGAAAAAGAATCAAAATTTAGGTTAAAATTAAAAATAAGCAATGAAATCTTTCTTGTCCAAAAAAAATTAAACACAGTAAAATTATTTAATTTTACGCTAAAGAGTAAATTATGCAAAAATAATTAGAAATGCTACAAATAATTAAAAGTAGTAGATGCAAGCAATCACAATTAAAAAGCAATAAATAATAAATATTTGATTGAAAGGATTGAAAAGTAAGAGAACTATTATAATATCCAACTTTTTTTACTTTTATTGCAAAATAAGAGATTTTGGTATTTGCAAGAGAATTAAGAAAAAGTTTTAGTATTCCTTTAGTTTATAAGAAAGCTAAACTTTTTAATAACTTTAGAATTAGCACTAATAAATTATAAGAGGTAAGTTTCTTTAATAAATAAAGCAAAAATAATAACTAGATTATTTTAAAAATAACCTGACTTTAATGACATCTATCTAATTATAAAAAACTTAATACTTCAGTAAGAGAAAGGAGTTTTACTTGGTATTAAGATAAGATTGTTTAAATGCTAAGAATAAAAAGATTGAAATAAATGTAAATTATACAATTTATATAAAGCTTATTAGATATTAATAAATTTATGAATGAAATGCTGATTTTAAATAAAGAAAAGCACTGAAGAATAAATATAAATTGTTACTAATTATATAAAATAAAAACTTTCTAAATTATAACTAAATGTAGAATACTCAGAGTTAAAATAGCTTTTCGTTCTAATATTATTTAGTAATATATTAAAGGATAAAAATAAAAGATTTGTAGCTAATTATACTAAATATATTTAATTTAGCCATTTATAAAGTTTTGAAATATCCCTTCATTGATTTCATAAAATATCTAAGATTTAAGTTAAGAAATAGATTATAATATTTTATTAGTTGATTATAATATCAACATAATATCTAGGAATGGGCTTATATTAAAATGTTGGTAACTAATATTATATATAGCTTTTATAAATGGGATGCATTAAAACTGTTTATTAATTATTTAAATTAAATAATTATTTTTGACTAGTTAAATATCAAATATAATAATAATTAATAATAAGGAATAAATTTTATTATAGAGCGCGCTGTATCTCGTTGGTGTGCAACACTTTCCATATTAAATATATCTCAGTTTCTTCAAGTAAACTTTCTTTAATACCATCATTTATCATATTCTATCTTATTTATAATTTTCTATAGTTAAATTAAATAAGCCTTAGGTTAATGTTTAAGTTACTAAATGCACAATCTTTATGATTCATTTTAAAAAATTTTAAAAGTTAGAATTGAGTCTAGTAGTTCAATACATAGAAGTTTAATGATCTATTTTAGTAAACATTTGTAATGAAGTTTAATGATAGTATCTAACAAGAAATATTTCTGAATGTTTCTTATATTTATTGTCAAAGTTATCTGTACTCTAAAACCCTATTTTGTCAAATTAAAGATATTAGTTATTTGCAATGCATGATTTGTTCCATAAAAATCTGAAGAAAGTTAAAGAAAATAATTAAATTTAAATACTCGAGTCTAGTGGTTAGGATATTCAATTCTCACTCCGAATAATTCGGGTTCCAGCCCCGGATGCGGAATTATTTTATCAAATTTATAAAATTAAAAAACGCCCAACGTGGGGCTCGAACCCACGACCACCAGATTAAGAGTCTGACGCTCTACCGACTGAGCTAGCCGGGCTTATTCTTTATAACTTAAATTTCTTAAAAATTTACTTTTTTTCTTCTCGATATTTTTAGATGCGTAAATTTAAGGCGCTAACTTTCGGTCAAACTAGAAATTTGTTAACTAGATATCCATTAATTACTCTGTAAGAATATTAGTATAATTACAATGAAATAATTTTCTTAAGCTTAACATAATTTATTATTCATGAACCAGCTTTTGCAAATAGATTAATTATTCTATTAAACTTAAATGAGACTAAATTAAAAGTTTTAGTCATTTTATATCAAAATAACAAAAAAGGGTCATATTTTCTGCTACTTTTTTAAATAACTAAAATTACTAATTTTTTCATATTTAGGAAGTTAAAATTATTTTAGAAAAAAAGCTTTTAACGGAAAAACTTTTTTATTAATGAAATTTCTTTAAAATTTTGTGAAATAGTTTTTAAAAATAAAAAAAATCTCATTTATCAGTACTGCTAACAAAATTTTACTAGAGAAAATTAGAATTGGCTTTCTTAATTTATTTCATTAGAGTGTCTTTTTTTGTCTTCTTTCCTATATTTTTTCTCATTCTCTACATTAAATTTTTTTTTAATTCCATTTTTTCTCTTTTCATTTATAGAATT